>JACXGM010015080.1:0-21638 GCA_016801145.1 Umbra pygmaea | reverse complement strand
ATATGCATGCACAACTTAAATGATGCGTTCTCCCCGTTAAGTTAATTTTATTTAAGTTAGAATTTGCACATTTAACATTAAAATAATAACTAAAGGATATTATTCTGCCACGCAATGGCTTGTGGTAGGAGGGGCATCAATGACCGCTAGGGGGGGCACGGCCCCCGAATGCCCCTCCATAACGCCGACACTGCACCAACACTCTAAAGTACTCAGCGGGGAGAAAACACAAGCGTTAAAGAAATCTACATTTCTAAATAATCACATTGCTTTCGTTGATTTCTGCGGAAACTCAAGACTTCAAAGGTTGTGTCAAACTGCAGTGGATCAACTAGGAAGGGTAAAGCAAACAAATAAATAATTCCTACTGTATGAGATACATTTCATGAGTGAATTAAGGAGATTAATTTAAAAAATGTGTGGTGTGTTTGTACACACACAGTCACTTCTAGATACTGTACATTAGCTGACTGTGGGAGAACATCTACCTGATGTAAAGTTGACAAAGCCAATTGCGCTTAACACATATCATCCCTCCATTCAGGTAAGTGCTTCCCCACCAACACTGGAGGACATAGTGCCAAGCATCCACAGGCTATGCATGTACCACACTGTTCGTAGGTGGATATGGGGCTTTCAGAGGGAAATATATATCTTAGAGACCATTTACAACCTAGAAAATACACCTTTCATACGTACTTCTCAGTAGTAAGTATTTAAACTTACACTTTGTATCAATATGACATGCACATTAAGATAGCACTGCTAGCATTGCAGTTGTGGGTTTTTGCAAGCTAGCATGCTAGATAGTGTCAGGTATAAACAGGTATCCTGCAAGCATGCAGGGACTGGAAACCCTGTTCACGTTCCCAGGGCTCAAATCAGCCATGGTCCAGCTGCCCATCACACATTCCTCTGTCTGTAGGTGTGGCTACCTTGCACCACTATAAACTCTGGCTGGACAACAATGTTTTTGTGGAGTTGTTCATTCTAAATGGGTTTTCTGTACATGTATCTTAAACCAGTCCTTTACACTAGGTTTGGTGTACTTTTCATTAGAAATGTGACAGGAATATATGTTTCCTTTCAGTGAACAGGTTCAGAATATTAGCAAACAGCAAAAAAAATTATATTCATGTCATTGCACAATTTTGTGTCCTTTTCAGCATCAACTGATGAAATGCTAATCTTAAATTATTTAATTGGAGATATGCAGGGATGATAAATTAAAAAACAACCTTTTAGCCATGTGTGGTCTAGTGGTCAGAGAAGCCTCACACAGTACACCACTGCAGCATGGATTAATAATGCATTTTATTTAATGGCGCCTATAATAACACCTAAGGTTGTCTCACAAGCAATATACATAAAACAAAACACACAACAAACAAAAAAGTCAACAGGCAATCGCTATTGCGAACATCAAGAGGAAGGGAGTTCCATAGGTGGGGGCAGCATAACTAAAAGATCTGGCACCCGTGGTAGTTAGTCGAATCCGAGGTACCACAAGAGAAATTGAAGAAGAAGATCTGAGACCACGTGAAGGAGTGTAAACATGGAGAAGTTGAGTAAGGTATTGTGGTGCAAGATTATGAAGTGCCTTGTAAGTAAGTAGAAAGATTTTGAATTCAGCTATATATTTTAGTGGAAGCCAGTGCAATTGCTGAAGAACTGGAGAAATATGCTCAGTAGAAGGTGTTCTAGAAAGATTAAATTCTGGTTTGCTATAAAGCTATATATGTATCCCAATGTCGCATTTGCCAATAAATAATGAAATGTCAACAATATAATAAGTGTATTTCTAACATGTTTTGGAGAGGAATGAAAGAGCAATGTTTGTTCAATTCATTAAGAATTAAAAATAAGTTCTGCGATATTAGGCCACTCGGGTCTAAAAGCTGTGTATATTGGCGCTGTTGATCTAAAAACAGGTCCCCGCTTGATAGTCTTCTCTGTCTAGGTTTGAACTTTATCGCTCTTTTGTGTCTAGATGTTGGGCCCGCTCTGCAACCTCTTAGGATGTCTATGCAGCTCTAGTTTGACAGTTCTGTCAACCATACTTCCAGTGCGATAGAAGTCAGCTTTCAAGCTAATGTCGGTAAGATAATAATTCTACATAGATTGTGCATATAACATAAACAATGTACTACACATCTGTACTAAAATGGGGGGCCTAAAAAATTGTTTTACAATAACAAAAGTCGCAGACTGGAGCTTTAACCAATGGTAATGTTTACAAATTGGAGTGAGTTTTATACTGAGGACAATGGTTTACGAAGACACTTGCACTGATGACACCTTCTGGTACACTGTGTCAAGAGCTGTTCAAACTGATTGGTCTGCTACGTAAACATTTAATCATCCTCCATTTTGCATTAAACTTTATCAACTCCTATAATCTCCAGCAACAACAACACAGCCTTGGCTGTGTTTACTTAGTAGGATAATGAAACAAATCAATCTAGCCTAAATGTGAGGAAATGACCAACTGTTCAGAACATTGAATTGGCAGTGCATATTTGTAGTTGTAAGGCCTTGATACAGCTGATGTTAAAAATGATACAAACAGGAATGTTGGGGTAAATAAATAAAAACTTGGTTAGTGCCCAAAAGCTACAATCAGTGCAGATTGTCAGTGCACGATGCTTTACAGTCTTGTCATTGTCACATAAAGTATAACCAGTTTGTTGGCATCTGTAAGTTTCCCGTTATCAAGTGAAATGCCATACATTTAAATTTACCTCAAACCATTTAATAATCATTACTGTGAAAAGTTGAACTGATTCGGTTTGCTACTATCTGACTGTTTATACATTTGCTTTCCCATTTGTCTCCAGGGTCACAATGGAACATATGTTTAAACCAATTGCCATGTATATTTACAATCACATAGCCAATAAATTATTAATATAAATCATGTTTGTCAATTGTTCTTAGTCCTATCCAAACCAAGGCACAAGGCTATTGTGTGTGTGTGTGTGTGTGTGTGTGTGTGTGTGTGTGTGTGTGTGTGTGTGTGTGTGTGTGTGTGTGTGTGTGTGTGTGTGTGTGTGTGTGTGTGTGTGTGTGTGTGTGTGTGTGTGAAATCAGTCCTATTAGACATTGAGAGGAACACATTGTGTGATGTATTGATTTGCTCTATGTTTCTTACTTTGCTTTTCTCATCATTGTCAATGTTTGTCTTTTGCACCTACCTTAAAGTGGATCTGACATGTTTATATGAATGACCTGGATTGGGGTGTTAGTGTGGGGGGGCACCTCCTGGACTGTCCTGTCCAAGCCAGACTCCTGTCCTCTCAATGCTGTGACTCTCGCTGTAGGTCTGACACAGACAAAGAGAACAGAGTTTCTCAAGTGAGATGGAAATGGGAACGTTTTTTTCACAATGATTGCATTTTACCTCTTAAACACAAGCAGGTGCAAAGTGCTGTTTCCAGATCCGTTTTGCCTTATGAAAATGATATTGACAGATACCAAAGATGATTTGTGAATTAGGTTTAAATCAGCCCAGACATTAGGTTTAAATCATGAAGAGTTTTAAAGGCAACTGGGGATGAGAAGTCTCATTTATGGAATTGCATGAAAGTTCATAAAAATGCCACTTCCTATAACATAGGTCCTAGGGAAGTATGTGTGGTCAAAATATTCTCATTTTGCAAGGTAATGAATTGAAAAATGATTGAAACACAGGACATTATGAAACAGTCAATGAACGGGTCAACTGAAATTGAACTCCCAGGTCAATGTGTCAACAGATTAACCATAAGGCTGAATACCCTCTAAAGGATATTGCTGCAAGAGCTGGCATATACAGTGTTTACGATTAAGTCAGAATAGATCCAAGCCAATCTCATATCTAAGAGTACATAAAACCAATGCAAGCAAACAGATCTACAACCGAAACAGTTAAGTCTGTCATAGCAGATGGGATGTGAAGACGCCATTTCAATCCACACCAGCACACCGCCATGTTGAATGTCACACTAGTTTGAAGGAAAGCAAAATCATTAAACAGAACAGAGACGGATCTTTGGCTTCAGAGAAAGCGAAATTGCATTTTGCCTTGAAGAGCACTAGGCCCTTTAGTTGACTGCTGCTGTCCAATTCAAAAATGCCCAAGGGCCCATTTCTATCTCAAATGAGAACTGTGAATGCAAGTGACTGAGTGGAGAGGTGAAAAGGGCAGGACTATGAGGTCCTGGAAAGAGGAGTAACGGTAGTCCTCTGTCACTGTTTATAACAGCTACCAGGGAGCCCAGCTCTCTGACTTATTATCACTTCCCCATAACTTCCCAGTTTATTCTCTCTCCCTCATCCATGCAGCTCATTACCCAGTGAACGATGAGTAAAAGCAGGCAGGGTAGAGGAGTTTGCCATGAAAGTGCTTGGAAGAATACTGGGTTCATTCTGGGGCAATTGTCAAGGCTAAGGTACATACAGACCAAAGCCTACACAATTTTTACTCATTCTATCTATGATGAGCTCATAGGACGTGTTCTAGGACTGTTCTATAGAACTAGACATCAAAGAAAAGGAACACACAGATGTTTTTTCTAATAATTATAAGCAGTAATTTATTTATGGATTGCTGCCTGTATGGTATCTGTCAGAATGTTCCGTCAGCCACACTTTCTATCCATAGCTGTTGCTAAGTGACATCTGCTTTTTTTGTTTACTTTGAATAATTTTATTTTTGAGGCAATCTTCCAAATGCAAATCAAAGTTTATTCATTTTGCTGCTCTATTTTGCCTACTTATTAATAACGTTTAATTTCATAGGGAGTTTGTTACATCCCCAAAATGCTGAATTTAACAGTGCAAATATGGTGGATGTTCTAATAAACCTTTAAATGTCTGAAGCTATCTGTATTTATTACAGTTTTTTCATTGTTTTGCTCTGACTACATTTATCAATGTACAGTAGCATACTTCAGCAAAAGAGCAATATTTTGTAAGGTACAAGTGTTTCTCCTAAGGAAGCTACAACCCTTTGACTTTCATCTGGAATGGTACCCAATACAATGATTATAAAACATTTAAAACTTTTTTTTTTTAATAGTTTTTTTCATACATTATGATACATCCATATTTACAATCACTAGTCAGAATATCTACCCAGCATATTGCATAATATCATCATAATTGTGATGGTTAAAATGTGTTACATTGGAGAATGCCTAATCATCATACTGAGCATTTACAAAGACCTATACTGTATGTCTGCTATTAGTAAGAGGAGATTTCAAATGAGAAACGCTTATAACCTTGATCTGCTGTATGACACTTAACTGCATACAGAAGAAAAGTAGATCATAGAAGTATCTAGTTAAACCTCGTGCTTGAGATCAATCCATGTTCTTAATGATTGCAATTTTGTAATCTGACTTGCTGGCAGCTCTCCAGCACACATTCTAACCATTGCTACTGGAATCCATTCAACTCTAACATCAATGTGGATTCTGTAATGACACAGCTGTCCACCTAGGGGCAGTAAAAACCTCTTGTAACTAGAAATGTTGTTTTTCATTGTGTTTTAAAAATGTTGAGAAAATTAAGTAATATTAACATAAAATGTATTAGTCAGCGCTGTCTCCTTGAGAAAGAGTTTATATAGTTCATGACTACAGACAGAGAATGCCAGTCTGTACTGTATAAAAAATGTGCAGATTAAATACGTTTTTAAAAGCACAAACAGACTGCTTTTATAATTATTTTGGAAACAAATTTCCACATGCAGATTAAATTTATGTGAGATCTAAAACACCGGAATGAAATTGCACAAATATACGGCTACTTAAAGTACTGCTATGTGAAGTGCATTGTCAACGACAAAGCCAACCAAACAAGATGGATAACTGTGCTGGGTGAAGACAGGTTTTGGGTGAAGTACCACATTCAGTATCCACGAATTCCCAAAGACCTCCTGTGTAATTTCACGCACCGGTTACTCCTTGCCTGGTTTTAATGTGCAAAGTTTTGCTGGTGAGCATCTCCAGTGGCCACACATCAAAGCCCTCATTAAAGTTGAAGAGACATACCATATCAGCCGTGTGTCCATTGCTATACTGTGCCTCAACGCTCCTGTACAAACAAACCCAATCTCACCCTAAAGCGCATGTTATTCATCTGAGACATAAAAGACATTTGCCGAACAGTTGCTTCATGTCCAAACCTGAAGCAGGGATGTTTGTAGTCCAACTTTATTTGTCCCTTGGAGAATGACCTTTCACATAGACTGTTGGAAAGTAGCAATCAGCAATAAAAACTGTATCCAAGCCTCCAATCACTTTATGCCTGCCAGCTGAAGATGGTGTGTAGGAGTTGAACACTTTCAGGCTTCAGAGCCTAATAAATGATCTACAATGACGATGAACGCTATAATGATAATATGTTGGACTGCCTCATTTCACTATGGAAACTAGTATGCATTCACCGACAGACTAAATGGCCTCAAGCATATCACACTGTGAAGCCTAGTTTAGACCTGGTGTTAACATGCATCCTTTTTCCTGACATCAGCCTTTCTACATTTTCAATGTGGCCTTGTATTAGCCATTTCATCTACGCATGGCGACGGCATACGTCTCCTATTAGCCCACTATGTCTGCATTGCGATTCAAAATCCTGGTCTTTCCTTGAAAAACAATTATTAAGTCAACCTGTCAATCTGTTTCCTGGCCATATCTGTCATTGATTTAAGACAGGTTGGGATAGAGATCACTTGATGTTTTCACAGTCCAGATCTATGTACACTTATAGGATCCGGACACAGTGTACCTCTGGAGGTTGTAAGAAATATTTGATCACAATCCGAAAACAATGCATGTTTGTGTGCGGCCATCGTCAATTGAGAAATCAGAATATGGACGAATATGAATGTGGCCAGAGAGATCGGCAGATACAGTGGGTATGAGCAGTAAGAAAAACAATAGAGGCTTTCAATACTTTTTTTCTTGTTTGCTGAGATAAACAGCAGGACAGGTTCAGAGAAAAAGAAAGGTTCTCCGGGCAATGGTGTAGGACTGGGTGGAAAAGTAACACTAAATACATTAGTGTTCAAAATCATAGCAGTCCAACATCACTAACCAGATCAATGACTGTTTTTGGTAGAAATCATATTTGACATGCAACATGACATGCAACATATTAGTTCAGCAACTTTTTGTGGACTGATGAAAGCAAGATTTTACTCATTGGGTCTAGGGGCCACAGAGGGTTTGTCTGTCTGTCTCCAAAACAGAAAACAGGTCATAGATTCAGAATACAGAATTAGAATGCTCAGCATGAAGAAATTACTTACAATACCTCACGAAGAGGCAATGGCATGTGTGTGCTTCATACAGACTGGGTGAGAGCAGGTGTTCAGAATTCTGGTGATTGAGGCCGGGCTATGGGAATGCGTTCATGGGAAGTAGGAACTTGAGAGTTACCAGAGTTGGAAGGTGTATTAATGTGAGAAGAGGAACCAGATGACATTACAATGGGGATGTTTCTCATACTAAGGTGTTGGGCCTATTTTTCGCATACCAGGGATCATGGATCAGTTTGAACACACCAAAATACTTCAAGAGGTCATGTTGCCTTATGCCGAAGAGGAGATGCCCTTGAAATGGGTTTTCCAACAAGACAATGACTCCAAACACACCAGTAAGTGAGCAGCATATTGGTTCCAGACCAACAAGATTAATGCTATGGAGTGGCCAGGCCAATCCTCTGACCTTAATCCAATAGAAAACTTGTGGGGTGACATAAAAATGCTGTTTCTGAGGCAAAACAAAGAAATGCAGAGGAACTGTGGAATGTATTCCAATCGTCCTGGGCTGGAATACCTGTCCACAGGTGCCAGAAGTTGGTTGACTCCATGCAACACAGATGTGAAGCGGTTCTCAGAAGCTGTGGTTATACAACTAAATATTAGTTCAGTGATTCACAGGACGGCTAAATCTTCAAGCATTTTTCAACTTATACAGTAAATGATTTGAGATTGTAAAGACAAATGCTATTTTTTTTAACAGCCTAAAATTCCTTTTTCTTCTCTTTCTGTAAAGTAATAACACATTTGATAGATTTTTCTTCATCTTTTGATTTGGAGTAGACTGTGCAGTGTTCCAATCACAGAGCTAGCCTCCAGTTTGGCAAAGTGAAGCACATGCGAAAGTGCCTTAAACCTGCATTCTTCTAAATTCCAGCTGGGGCGGAAATGTGGTTGCAAAAGAGGTCGCTTTCTGTAAAAGTCTATGAGAGTCAGCAGCTTCTCAATTGATTTATTACATCAGTAAACATTTTCATAATGAGTTTAAGGTCTCAATCGCTAGTTTTAAGTCTTCTGCAATGAAGAATGATGTTCATTTTTTATTACGGTCTCGTTGATTTTAAAATCTGCAAAAAAGCAGGGGGTGTTTTAGGGAGTGGCTATGATGTGATTGACATTGACTGTGCCGGTGAAAATGTGTAATGTAAAGTAGAGCCTAAGCAGAATTGCCAACTCTCAGCTAACGTCACAGTCAGATACCACCTCTCATCTAAAATCGTCACGTCTGCAACCAAGATGGCTGCACTCGTAACGGTAAATTTAATGACTCAAACCAGATCTTCACAAACCAATAGGTGACGTCACACATGTTATGTCCAGTACTATATACGGTCTATGGTTCCAATGCATTTGTGCATATGGAAAAAAAGCTACTATAAGGATTGTTAGCTTTACTCACTTTTTTTGAACACACCACACTGCTATCATTTCGGACACAACTGTATACACTGTGTTCCAAATTATTATGCAAATTATATTTTACACTGATTTTCCTAAATAGTCAACGCCAGTCAGTTTATTTTTCAAGTCACCAACCGTTAGGGTATAAGTCAAATTTCATTGAACTAACCACCCAATGAAAACAGTATTTTTTTCAAAAATAAAAAACTCAAAATGCACTGTTCCACATTATTATGCACAGCAGAGTTTCAAAACTTGTATAGGTTGTAAAGAACGAAAAATGGTCATTTGTTGAATTTGCAGCATTAATAGGTCATATTTACTGATATTAAAAGCTATTTCAATCAAACACATCTTAACAGGGCAAGTTACATGTTAACAAAGGACCCCTTCTTTGATATCACCTTCACAATTCTTGCATTTATTGAACTTGTGAGTTTATGGAGAGTTTCTGCTTGAATTTCTTTGCAGGATGTCAGAATAGCCTCCCAGAGCTGCTGTTTCGATGCAAACTGCCTCCCACCCCCATAGATCTTTTGCTTGAGGATGCTCCAAAGTTTCTCAATAGGGTTTAGGTCAGGGGAGGATGGGGGCCACACCACAAGTTTCTCTACTTTTATGCCCATAGCAGCCATGCTATTTCTTCCATGGTGCATTGTCAAGCATTAAGATGATTTTGCTACGGAAGGCATGTTTCTTCTTTTGTACTATGGAAGAAAGTGGTCAGTCAGAAACTCTATATACTTTTCCAAGGTCATTTTAACACCTTCAGGAACCCTAAAGGGGCATACCAGCTCTTTCCCCATGATTCTGGCCCAAAACATGACTCCGTCGCTGCCTTATTGGAACATGGTGGCCATCCACCAGCCATCCAGTGTTACGGCACCCATCAGTAAAGAAGAATGTTTGAAAATTAGTCTTCATGTATTTCTGGGCTCACTTCAACCGTTTTTGCTTGCGAGCATTGGTAAGGGGTGGGCAAATAGTAGGTTTATGTATAACTGCAAGCCTCTGGAGGATCCTACACCTTGAGGTCGCGGAACCCCAGAGGCACCAGCAGCTTCAAGTACCTGTTTGCTGCTTTGTAATGGCATTTTAGCAGCTGCTCTCTTATTTCAATGAATTTGTCTGGCAGTAACCTTCCTCATTTTGCCTTTATCTGCAATAATATGTATGTGCTCTGAATCAGCCACAAATCTCTTCACAGTACGATGATCACACTTATGTTTTTGTGAAATATCTAATGTTTTCATTTCGTGTCGAAGGCATTGCACTATTTGATGCTTTTCCACAGCAGAGAGATCCATTTTCTTTCCCATGTTGCTTGAAACCTGTGGCCTGCTTATTAATGTGGAACATCCTTCTTAAGTAGTTTTCCTTTAATTGGGCTCACCTGGCAAACTAATTATCACAGGTGTCTGAGATTGATTTCAGTGATCCAAGGAGCCCAGAGACACAATACATCCATGAGTTTGATTGAAAAACAAAATATTTAATGTTTTTGACACTTAATTCCAATTTGCATAATATTTTGGAACGTGGTGTATAGGCCCTACAGTGTGGGGGGGTTAAATCCAGGAATAAAGAGGGGAGGGGCCCTTAGAGTCTGCATATGTACAGTACAGGTCAGCGAATTCCTCCCCTGTCTCCGGGATAGACAAAAAGACAAGATATCTGGAATAGTGAACAAGACAGGTTTGCCGGGGTAGACAACAAGACAGGTTCTCTGGGATATACCACAAGACAGGTTCTCCAGGATAGACAACAAGGCAAGTTCTCCAGAATAGACAACTATCTATCAGGTTGGTACCATTTTATGTTGAAATAGTCTCTAGTCTTCTGATATCTCTGCCCATCCTTTCCACTCTTGACCAAACTGAAGACATAACTATCTCCATTCCATTTCCTTGCCTGGCAGACTGCTTCCCTTCCTCAGCAAAAACTAAAAAACGATCTGTCATGCCTTTCCTCACTCCCTTCCTCTCCAGCTCTGTCGTTTATCCTCTTAATGCTCGTTTAAACTGCCTGGGCTCTGCATCAAACCCCGGTCCAGTGCGTTCAATGGTTGCCCCTCACACATCCATCAGAGCGCATTAAGCTCTGTGAGGTGAATCTGCACCAAACAAACTGGGCTGGGAGGAACCCTCACAGCTATTGTGATGTACTTTTAAGCAGAGCTCATCTTCAAATGGAAGGTGTGTGTGTGTCAGCCAGTTAGCCCCTGGAGCAGTGAAAAAATGCAGGGTGATAGATCAGCCCCTGATCGCCCCAAGTTTAATGAGCGTCATGGAGAGTGTAGCCACGGCTCGTATTGAGATGATGCTCATTAATGTCCGACAGCAGAGAGACACGCAGAGGTCCGGGGAGCAGGTCGACCAGAAGATAGCCCCGATAATTAGAGTCATGACGAGCCCTCATGGATTTCCGTTATGGCCTAATTAGTGCTCCGGCCACTCGTCCCCAGCTTAGGTCATTTCCTTAGGGTGTCACAAAATGAGAAATGCAGTGAAAACTGAAAGACGGATGAAAATCTAATATGGACACTAAATCAGGCAAATCAGCATTGCTATAAGCAGAATTTATAATGTGGTGATTGTCAAGATAAAGTGGCGTGGGGTTTTCTGTGAGTGGGGGTGGAGCTGATATTAGGGGGATGTTAAGGGGGCTTTGTGTAATGGATGTTGTTAGCGTATCACTAGCATTAGTCAGTAATGTGTACATCCTCAGCCATTGTTAACAAACAGCCTGAAAGAATACTGTTGATGGTTCCAATTTTCTAATCTCTCATGTCTCCAAATATAAATGAATACGCTACCTAAATGTGTACTTCAAAAACTACTCAAAACCAATATGGGAAGAGTGAATACAGCAGTGTTTGCATTGAAATACATATTTTATAATTGTGTACCAGTAATTGCATTTAAATTATTTAAATGTAATGAATCTGTGTTCAAGTTTTTGCTCTCCTGTATCTGTTAAGTGTCTTACGCAGGCATTAATAATACTGAATTACCCAATATATTTATTAGTAACATCTATAGTGAATGTTCTTAACATGCCTGATGCATGAACTACAAAGATCACACTTGATATAAAAATACATTTTCTCTGGTGGGAGATCTGAGTTGATTACATAAATGCAACCTTCTTGTGGGCTATGAAGCAGACAGAAACACTGAGTCAGATGCAGGTCAGAAGAGCAGGATAGGACCGCTGTCACGCATGGGCTCAGTCAAGCTTCCATTCTGGATCCAGCAGGTCCCTGTCTCTCCTGGCTTCATCGCTCTCTTGATGGGTCTGTCTGTGTTACGCACAGCCTGGCCCACGGTGGGCTGTATAAATTAGACTAGTGTGCAAGGGCATATACTGTAGGTGGGTTAGAGAATCTGGGTTTGCATAATGTTGGCTGGCCAGTACTCAGCTTGTATGCAGTGATACCATTCTTGATGCCAGATGCTGTGGCAGACATGGTTTTCAGGAGGGAAGGTACTGTTTATTTTGCTTTCTCTTTACTCTATCCCTCCTGGGTCAATTCTAGAATAGTTATTTGATAATTATTAGTATTATTTGGAAAATGTAAGACATATGCCTGGTATAATGTTATCAGGCTGATCCGTTGCTATTCACTTCAATTGGTGGAGGATATCTGAGTGCAAAACACAGTCACATCTGTAGATCTTTCTGGAGGCCTCGTCAATGCTTGCGCCCTAGCTGTGATGCTGTTGAATATGAATTATTGTGAAATCTGAAGAGGGCAATCATCTGTGAAAAACTCATCTTTTATTTACATATATATGGCCCCCTCAAGATGAATTACCCAAAACAATGTAGCAAAAGTTGCATTGCATGATATCATATCTCAAATTATAGAGTAGTATTCAATTCAGTAACCAATTCATAAAAGTTAAGATTCTCTATATCTTGCTTATGGAGACCTTGAAGTTAGTAGCCCCCATCGTTTGCAGTTGGCTACACTCACGGTTGAACACAATATACTATAACCTGTATGTGACTGCGTGTGCGCTCGCGCGTGAGTATACGTGCGTGGGTACGAGGACGCGTGAGACATCACTATTTGAATCCTCACATCGAGGACTAGTTGGTCTGGACACATTGGAGCGGAGCAACAGGCACTCAACAGAAGTGCGATGTCGCGCAAGGATAGAGTTGCGCGAAAGCGGAGAGTACTGTTGCATAGTCTCCACGACAACTTTCCGGTAGCTCAAAAAGAGATTACAAATGTTCGGACATACGCTACAGGAACTAGCCTACTGAGTTCCACACCCTATTTGGAGAAGGATAAAGCATGATGGTTGTATAAAAAACGGGGACCTTTTACGCTGTATAATACGCACCCGTGCGTTTTTCCGTAATCTATTAAACACCTGTCAACAGCAGGAAGATGAAGTTTGGGAAAAGCATCTGTATTCTTAACGTGGGTGGAACAAAATATGCGTTCCCTAAGGATGTTATAAAGGATTTCCCTTTGAGTAGAGTCAGCCGTTTGCACAAATGCGCGTCGGAGAAGGAAGTGCTGGAAGTGTGCGACGACTATGATCGAGAACGGAATGAGTTTTTCTTTGATAGGCACTCGGAGGCTTTTTGTTTCATCATGCTCTACGTGAAGTATGGGAAGCTACGGTTCGTCCCGCAGATGTGCGAGCTGTCCTTCTACAACGAGATGATTTACTGGGGGTTGGAGAGCTCAGACTTAGAGTTCTGCTGCCAACGGAGACTGGAGGATAGGATGTCCGACTCCTACATTCATTTCTCCGAGGAGGAAGCCAAACTCGCGGAGGAGTTGAGGGACGACAATTTGTTGGATAGTGATGTTACGGAGAGAGAGGAGTCCAAGTGGCTAGAGAGAATGAGAAGGACTTTTGAGGAGCCCACTTCCTCAGTCGCAGCACAGATTTTGGCCTCAGTGTCCGTAATATTTGTTATAGTGTCCATGGTGATGCTTTGTGCTAGTACTTTGCCTGATTGGAAAAACGCTGAGAATAAAAGCGTGGAGGAGCACAGGTACAACCCAGACTCTTTAGAGCATCCATCCGGGTATTTATGTCCTATAATTTTAAATTTCTCAAATTTGCAACTATTTGCTTGTTTGTTATGTTATATGCTCCACTTTTCAATGGACTTGTAGGACCACTGTTGATGCATATATAATTTCAGACGCTGTGAAAACCCATAGCCATCGCCCACACCGTACTCGCATTTTACCCAAACAAATATAATTTATATTTTTTTCACTGTATAAGACGATGTTGTTTAATGTAAGCAACCAATAAGACATGAAGGGTGTTGTGTATAGCAGGCCAAGTACTGTTCTTGGGCACAATGCAACACTAAGTGCCAGGATGCTGCCCTAAGAGATGGTATACTGGCAATTTACCACAAACCTCAGAGGTGCGTATTACTGTTATGAACTGGTTAAATGTTTTGTCATACCTGTGGTACGGTCTGATATATGACAACTTTCAGGCTCGAATCACCCAAGTAAGCTGTTTTGTATAAGACTAAATACAATAGTAATTACAGAAATACACTTTTTTCTACCATTTATAATAAAAAGAAGGCACCTCAGGTGCTTGTGGTATATGGCCAGTATGGCTAAGGGCAGTAGCCATACAAATCCACCTTGTGGTGTTGCTTAAATAACCTCAGAACATTTAGTGCATGTGGTCCCAGTCTCATGACATGCATGGTCTTGTGGCCCCAGTGCAGAAGAATGCAATTAAAGAGTGGAATGTTAAGCAGTAAAATAACAAGGGTGTTTCTGGTCATATCCTACCAAGTGAACAACACATTTCACGTTGCAAAGTCTCCATTTTTTATGTCGGCCAAGTGTAATGTTATATGACATATTATCACTGTGATCAATGGATACTTAAAAGGCAATGAACTAAATGTTCATTGCCAATAGCATCAACGTCTCTTGCCCTATTGTTGTTTCTGTCTCAGAGTTCTCAACTGCTGTGCATTTTATGTTACAGCACTAGCACCATAGTCTTTAATACAAGAGAGGCTGAAGAACTTTACAAGTACGACCGCTGCCTCTCTTGTAGCCGACCAGCAATTTGTTCTATATACATTATGGCAGTAAAGACCACATTAGTGAGGTTGTGATTGTTCATAAATGTTTGGATTATGGTAATGGAGCAGCCAAAGGGCTGCTGTTACTGTAATTTACTGTTTTAATAGCAAACATACATTTCCCATTATGGTGTTGAGCTTGGATAGATGGCTAGTTCGTGTGTAAAGGATGTGTTAGCTAGTGTACTGCATATATTTGTTGGTGTCATAAGAATAATTTCTGTATTTTATTGATTTACAGTTCTTGTATGAGTTTAGTGGCATCCTGTAATAACTGTCCATGAAGCACCTATCAAAGTTGCAGATTTTTGTGGTGCAACAGTACCTTTCTACGATGCTGAATTCTGGTAGAATAGGCCCATTGTCATAAGAGACTGTCGGGGAGAAGAGTGACTATTATGATTTATAGATTTATTTTCTAGGTCTAATATACAGCTTCATCCCCAAAGCACCAACAGGGGTCAACTTTGACCGCAACTGGTAAAGTAACCCAACATGTCCTACTTTGAATACCCTTTTAAAACGTTGTTAATCCATCTGAAAAGCAATTATTTACTGACTACACAATTTGAGGATATTTGTGTTAATATGTAGGAGTGAAAAGTAATATATTTTGTGTAGTAGTGGTTCACCAGAAAACGGAGTTTCTGGATAAGCGTGTCTGCTAAATGACTAAAATGTAAACTAAAATATAAACACATTTGTTACAGAGGTAAGTGTTTCGTCAAAATATACGAATTGACACCAGATTTGGCCAGCGGAGTGCATGGCAGACACTTAAAATGCACATAATTACATACAGTATTACACACATATCACATATTACAGACATCATTATTCTAGAGCAACATGATCATATTTTAAATGCAATATCAGCACATACATCACAGAGATTTTCGATTTTTTAAGATTTGAACGTGAATAATTCCTAAATAGTATGAGCCCCTGGTTGAGAACCTTCTACAAAAATGTATGTATTATTTTTTGCGATTTGTCAATTGAGAAGATGTTGCAGTTTAAAGAACATTTCCTTCTGTTCTACACATGTTGTTATGGGTTGATTTGGTGTCAGAACAGGAGTGGGTCTCTATCGTTTTAGGCACTTGAATACATTTTGTTTTGGGGCCTCACAACCGGTTATGCCAGAATTATTTGTGTTTGGACCCTCCTGGTGGTTTAAGACCAAGATCAATGGCTCCTTGTACCTCTCACTGACTACCACTGGTGTACAGAGAGAATGTGGCCAACTACAAGGCCTGACTAGTTTAATCACAAATGTTTAAAAAAAAAACATGAAATTAAATGAATTTCTGTTTAATAGCAAAAAAAACCATTTAATTGAACTAAACATGTTAAAATTAATGGTAATTTTTGATAATTTAAAGCACTTGCTTGTATTAGGCAAACAAGTGCTTAGATTGTTTGATCTAAAGTGGCATTTACAATTTGCAGGTAAAAACTTTGTATCCCTGTTGGTGATTTCCTGCTTCAAGGGATTAACACATTATCAATCAAACTGAGCCATGTATCAATACATATAACTGTGTCAGCCAATACCTCTGTCCATCTGTCCACAGAGTTGTTCATCCTCACTTTCTTGTCTGCTCTCACTCTGCCCTTTAACCTTTGTGTCTGTCTGTCTTGTATCCATGACTGCCAAACGGACCACTCTCAAGGTATTGGTACCTGAAAGGCACCCAACTGTATAATGTTCTGTGTGTGTTGTAGGTAGTGCAGGTAGGTACTTTTCTAAGCAATTTATGGGAGATTGTTTGTACCATGATGGATTCTTGAAAATCCTGACAATGCTCATTGTTTTTCAAGTCATATTAATAATAACTAGTTAATAAGCTGTAAATGGCACATGACATTCCAGATGTAATAATAGTAATAATAGTACCTACATTCGACATGTATATCTTGATAGATCAAGTGTCAGCTATCGTAAAATGTAAATTTGCATGAATTGGGTTCGGAGGAATCTATTTTGTAAAACCGAATTATGTGAAAAATGAACATATGAAGATGATGTTGTAGATTGTAAATAGCATAGATTTTGCTAGGGTGGAGGTCGGGGATGGTGGACAGGCATGTACATTGGTGACTGTCATCCAGGTGTTTGCGAGTTCAAATCCAGATATACATGTTGTGTGTGTTTTGCTCTCCATTCCAGCATGATGCAGATGTGTTGCACACATGTTTCTTTAGACAGGCAATTGTCTGTTTGTTTTGTAATGTTAACCCTAACCTTTATCCTAACCTTAACCTTAGTAACGTCATGCCTACCCCTAACCGTTAGTAGCCTCATGCCTAACCTTAACCCTAACCTTGACCATGAATGTTGGAATATAATTTTGAATGCTATGGAATGTGTGGAATGTTCTTGCATGAATCCGCAAAATGAAATGCAAGAACAACCTAATAGAAGAACGAATATAGCCCAATAGCAAAATGTGCGGTTGAAACGTAAAAACACTTCAAATATATTGGCATATAACATAGTTCCTTATTTTCAAAATAGTTTCCTGAGAACGTAATTTGGGAAAACTTCTGAGATTGCGTTTGCCTGACTGTCACTATCAGACACCGTTAAATGTCACTTGTTTTTTAATTGTCACACAAGTGCTTTATTGTTTAATTCTATTACGATATTTTACAAATATGTAATACAAATATATAAACTACAATATACAGATTTACATCAATTCATTAATTTGTGAGTTATGTTTCCCAATTTTGTCAGTAAAGGAGCTGATAAGCAACTGAATAAAAAAAACTGTAGAGTTACATTGTTTGCTTGAAAAATTTTGGATTTTAGACAAATCTGAAGGCGTTAAAGGACAATTCCTGTGCAAAATGAACCTATTCAATATTACAGTTTTTCTATTTGTATTCAATATTGGCAGTTTTAGAATTTAACACATTTTGGAAGAGCTTGAAATATATATGTATATATATATATATATATTTCAGGCTCTTCCAAAATGTGTTAAATATATATATATATTAAAATTATACTAGAAATACTATTTGATCATACTAGATTAATTATTGCAACCAAGCATTTCATTACTACTGTTAAAATAAAGTTTCCCTGACAGACATGGATTGTCCTGAATTTCAAGAATCCCTGACTAGATTTTCTTCCGTTATAAAAGTGTCCAGTGTTATATTAGGTGAGCATGATGCCAGTTGTGACATGGTAGTAAAGGGAACTCCAATCCTACTCATAAAATATTGTGCACCAATCCCTCACTTTAATGCAATTGCAATATTTTTCCCCCAAAATTCATTAGCATAGGATTTAGCCAAGGCAATAATGCTTCACCACAGACCCCTTAATCTCCATGCAATAATGTGTCTGAATATTTAGACAATATGAATAACATCCATATCATTAAATTAGGTCAGCATTCTCAGATGTCAGAATTGATTTATATTAACAATTAAACAATAGCATTTTTGAACAGACTTCACTATTACTGCATTTTAAATGGCTGTCTGAAATCCTGACTACAATCCTTCTAATGTCAGTATTTCTTCCCATTCATTACTAATAAGAATTCTCAGTCTCACCCAGGTCTACCATGTCTTTAATTTAGAGTACAAAAAATACCCTTAAACCTCTGATCAGCATGCATCTACCATCATCTTACCCTGGAGTTTACTCTCTGAGCTGCAATAGATGAGTCTTAATTTCATACATTAACTTAAAGATTTTCCTAAAATCCCTTTAGGCACAGCAATGGTCTCAGAATCCAAATGAAATTTGAAACTGCTAGTTTAATTTGTCAATAACAGCTGTTAAATAGGTTTCCAAAGTGTTTACTTGAGAACATGGTCAATTACTGGACAATTACCTTAGCGTCTGAAGGATTGTTTTTTACAAGGCAGATTACAGCAACCAAATACTGTCTAATGCTATTACTTACAACCTGACCTAAAAAGGAGTAATACCTTTTTCATTTAAAAAACCCACATTTGTAGAAGATGGAGAAGCATTTAATGCATCAAAATGTAAGTGTCTGTAGTCATATGACTCCAATACTATTGCTTACCAGCTGTTTGAGAGTGAAGCATTATTATTATGTGCTGACATTGAAAGCTTGAGTCACTTATCACTGAAAAGCCTCAATTGATGGAGTCACCAGTGTTATATTTACGTGACCGAGAGCACCCTTCTGTAATGAATTTCACTCTCTCACTGCTCCTATAGAAAAATGATATAACGGATTCTCCGGCGGTCACTGTAGGATAACCCTTTTTTTTCTGAAACCAAAGAAAAAGCCTTTAGGAACTGTTTAAGTATGAAGTTCCTACCTAAATTCAAAATGGCTTCTATGTTGAATGAAAAGGTGCCCCTACAGTGACTACTGAAGAACCCTTTGTTTCTACAACTTGTTGTAGGTCCATTGCGTGTAGAACATACAGTAGTGTGTAGACATGTAGTGCGACCTCATATTTCTCTCCTGCTCGAGGTAACTCTGAGTGGTTCTCCCTCCCACAGGATCATCGAGGCCGTGTGTATCGGTTGGTTCACCGCCGAGTGCATCGTGCGCTTCATCGTGTCGCGGGATAAGTGTGAGTTTGTCAAACGGCCACTGAACATCATCGACCTGCTGGCCATCACGCCCTACTACATCTCCATCTCCATGACCATGCTGACGGGTGAGAACTCACAGCTGCAGCGTGCCGGGGTCACCCTGCGCGTCCTGCGCATGATGCGCATCTTCTGGGTGATCAAGCTGGCCCGTCACTTCCTGGGCCTGCAGACTCTGGGGTTGACGTTGAGGCGTTGCTACCGAGAGATGGTGATGTTGCTGCTGTTCATCTGTGTGCCCATGGCCATTTTCAGCGCTTTGGCTCAGCTGCTAGAGCACGGCTTGGACCTGGAGTCTCCCAATGAGGACTACGCCAGCATCCCCGCCGCTAGTTGGTGGGTTATTATCTCCATGACCACTGTGGGCTATGGAGACATGTACCCCATCACCGTGCCAGGGCGAGTGCTGGGTGGCCTGTGTGTGGTGAGTGGCATCGTGCTCCTAGCACTGCCCATCACTTTTATCTACCACAGCTTCGTGCAGTGCTACCACGAGCTCAAGTTCCGCTCGGCCCGCTGCACGCGGAGCCTGTCGGCTGAGTACCTGAACTGAGTCGGGGGAGGGGGGCACCCAGGTTTCAGGGTGGCTCCTAGCTGAAGCCACTCGAGTGCTGGGCGTCGATGTGAAACATGACTTTTCTCATTCACACACTTTTTTGGAAGTGTATTTTGTCGGGCCCTCAGTGGGGTTAGGTGTTATGCAGGTGCAAAACAACACAGTGTTTCTTTTAATCAAGTAGGAAGTAATAGAACCTGATTTAGACTTGGACAGTTTCCATGCCTGCCATGGTGACAGTGGCGTCCGGGGCAGATGTCCCTGCCAGGATGTCGTTGTTGGACTGGACGGTGACAGACCAGACAGAGGCCTTCATATACTGTGGACTATAATGAATCTAGCTGTCTTATAGCACAGCCTGGCTGACATTCTCCTCTTCTCAAATGGCAGCGTGCCATACAAGGGATTTCAGTTTTAATGTCATTCAATCCCACACTTCTGGCAGTATCACTGTATGTGGATGGAAAGTGTCAGTTCTCTTCCCTTTCCACGATCATGTCTTTCTAAAATACCATTGTCTAAAGAGTGAACAGCAAGTCATTACAAAGAACCAAAGCATATTAATACAGTGTAAACTGTATGTTCCATTTAACCTCTCACTTCAAAGCTCACGGTTCACAGTTTAGCTAGCGCTCACAAAACCTGAATATTATAGAAAAGCAATTTACTTTACACTCAAACATGGTTAAATTTCAAACCTATTTCACCTGAAAACCAACCAGCCCTCAAAGCAACCAAGTCAGTGCGGCTTTGAAAAGTATTTCCCGCAGAAACCGAGAGAGGGGGTGGTAGGGATCGGAACAGAATGAGTACAGGAGCGTGTGGGTCGTTTTGCTCGGCTGTGTGGGCTGTAATGTGGAACACAGAGCCACAGAGCGAGAGTGTGCCATGGAGAGATGGGTGGGTCGGCTGACACCGCGCGGCGCCATGAGCGGAGGCCAGTCATTGCCTCTGCCTCGTTAGCGCTGCGAGTCTTCTGACTGGAGGAGTGGAACTATCGGCAGCTGGTGTGCAAAAACCTTGGTAGCCTGTGCCTGTCAAAAAACAAAATCGCAGCAGCCTTGGTAGGCACTCCTCTCAATGCTGTTGTCTGGCCCACCCGCTTCTCCTCGACACGCTGTCGACACCGCGTTTGGGTGACTCGTGTGACGCATTCGGCCTCCCCCCTCCTGCTGAAGGGAATTTTGGTGAATCGGAAAAAGCTTTCATCCAGGGGAATTGGGAACAGGATCACTGTGCTTTGGATTCGCATCAGCCTGCTTCAAGCCATGCTATACCTGTTATCATATACAAGCCCCATCTGTCCTCCATCAGACTGTGCAAAGCTGTGTTTGCTCAGTTGTTTTTCCAGGCTAGGACAAGATATTTGTGCTCACTCATAGAATCAGAAAAATATATTCTTGTCAGCTTCGCGCTCCAAAAAAACCTCAGACATATCTTGACCTCATTCTATCTGAGTTCTATTTTGAACCAAAGCAGTTTTATATCTTCCAGAAGCACTTTACATAGTGAGAGCAGAATACAGCCAATTACATCAACAATGAACCTGTACGTCAGAGCGCTCTATTTGATGTAATAGATATTTACCGCCAGGAATCCTTGTCTAATTCTAGTGAAGCTGGTACTGTTGACACATATTTGGTGTTCCTTTGCATTGTCTTTAGTATTCAGTT
>JACXGM010015079.1:0-21593 GCA_016801145.1 Umbra pygmaea | reverse complement strand
CCGCATGTCAAAGTATCAATGGAGTTTGTAGCTGGTGTGCTGTCCGCATGTCAAAGTATCAATGGAGTTTGTAGCTGGTGTTCTGTCCGCATGTCAAAGTATCAATGGAGTTTGTAGCTGGTGTGCTGACTGCATGTCAAAGTATCAATGGAGTTTGTAGCTGGTGTGCTGACCGCATGTCAAAGTATCAATGGAGTTTGTAGCTGGTGTTCTGACCGCATGTCAAAGTATTAATGGAGTTTGTAGCTGGTGTGCTGACCGCATGTCAAAGTATTAATGGAGTTTGTAGCTGGTGTGCTGACCGCATGTCAAAGTATCAAGGCAGTCAAGCTGGCCATTAAGATGCAGGTCACTCAAAATAAATTGCTTCGAGGCAAAACCAAAACATCTGAATAAAAGATTTGGTAGCATAGGTGAGCTCAGAAAAGGCCTATTACCTGGTAGATCACAGAAGACAATTACTGTGGATGATCAGACAACACCCTGACATTTCAGCAACACACTCCAAAACGTAGTTTAAATGGCTTTATCTTTCAGCTATAACATCTCACACAGACTCCAGCAGCCAAACTACCCAGGCTGAAATATTTTGGAAAGATTCTTGTCAAGTGTGGATGGGTGAGACAAAGATGAACATTGCCAGAATGATTTGAAGAATGAACAGATGAAATACATCGGGAATATGGTGGATGGGGTGTTGTATTTTGGGAATGTAAACTGGTAGTATGCCTTCCCCAGGAACTCACACTGACACTTTCGTCGTTAATGATGTAAATGCTGACAACAGCACCAGGGCGATTTCTGAGGTGTACAAAAAAGGTGTCAGAAATGCCCAGACACAAACAGGAAATGTAGATGGCAGAATTACAGGCCTGGCAGAGCATAACCAGGGAAATAACCCAGCATCTGGTATGTGTATGGGAGGCCCAGTAATAAACAGCACTTCTTTATTGTACTGTTAACCTGTCCAAAACACTGTTGGTACCATAAAATGGGGGAATGAGCAGAAACATCTTCTAACTTATAAATGTTGTTACCACGCTATAGTGAAATGTCTTGATCTTCATGTAAACAGCAATTGTTGTACATTCATTATAGTGGTTAGTTGACTTGTAGGTTAATGTAGGCCAATCTATGGCTCTTTGAACAAAAGCAGGATATTCAGTTGATTTCTGCTTTTATTTAGACTATTGGCAAAGCTGAAAAGATGTACATTTGAGCCTACATTTAAATTATAAAGTACTAAAGCCCATGAAGCCCCGTCCTGATTACATCCCTGCTCTACGTAGTGAGCACAGAAATTAGATACTAGCGTATAATATTATAGCGAGTAATAACTAGGTACCCTCTTATTGTTGGCATACCCAGCAGCTGTTATGAAATGCATTTGCTTTTATAGTGTTATCATTGCATGAAACTGTCTATGTTTTGCAATTATAAGTGTCATAAGAATGCTAGCTAGCTTGTTAGTGAATATCATATTGGTAATTGTTTGTAGAAATATTGCTATTTTTAGCAATAAAAATGTCGTTCATTATCGACAACCATCCCCGTTTATTGGCCACATTCCTTTTTTGTTCAATTACAATTACATTTATGTTATTTTTTTTTCAAAAAGCTACATAGTGGTGCTCTCTGAAGTATTTACTAGAAAGCTAGCTTGTTTGCTCATCTTCCTGTGAAGGAATTATCAAGATTGACTAGCTTTTCCTTGCCTAGCCCAATGCACTGTATGTATATATATATATGTATATGTATGTATTTCTGTGATTAGTGGGTAGTTTGTGTTTAATTTATGCCAGTTAGGCACTGAGAGAAAGGCGCAGTTCATTAATCATTCAGTACATGCGATGTGTCAGACTGTTCGGCATTCCTGTACTATTTTTATGTTGGACTCTCTGCGTCGTGTTCTCGCCACGTTACTTGCGAGATGTAAGTACATTGCATAAATTTTTTGCTACTCATATTCTGGGCCGCGATCGAGTGCCCAGTATAGTCGCCTGAAGTTTTTCCAAATATATATGTGATTTTCATCCTATATGTAGTCAGGATGCCGTACAGTTAGTTGATTAAACCTGCCAACATCCTCCTGCCTGTGGTTTCCCTCCTTCCACACACCAAAAGCGTGACAATCAATGACAGTGTGTAGCCATTTGTGATAGTTGTCTATGAGGTGTGGATTTCTTGCAGGTGTTATTAATGCCCATTCATCTTGACAAAATACCTCCAGGTCATGCAGTCACAAGGTTCCCTGTGTCTTTAGATCTCACACATGCCCAAAACATCCGTGAGCCACCACCATGCTTCACAGTGGGGAAGTTATTCATTTCACTATAGGCCTTGTTGACCCCTCTCCAAACATATCGCTTACCGTTGTGACATGAAGTCCTATTTGGTCTTGTCACTCCAAATTACAGTGTGCTAGAAGCTGTGAGACATGTCAAGGTGTTGTCAGGCATATTGTAACAGGGCTTTTTTGTGGCACTGGCGCAGTAAAGGCTTCTTTCTGGCAACACGACCATGCAGCTCATTTTTGTTCAAGTTTTGTCATATTGGGCTCCTTGAAACAAACACACTGTCTTTTTCCAGAGCAGCCTGTATGTCTCTTAAGGTTACCTGTGGGTTGTTATTTGTATCCCTAAAAATTCTTCTGGCAGTTTTGTCTGAAATCTTTCTTGGTCTACCTGACCTTGGTTTGGTATCAAGAGATCCCAGAATCTTCCACTTCTTAATAAGTGATTAAATAGTACTGTCTGGCATTTGCAAGGCTTTGGATATATTTTTATATCCTTTGCCAACTTTGTGCAGTTCCAGGACCTTATTACGCACTATCTAGCCTGCTCAGTGCATCCACGTGAGAGATAAAAAACTATTTATACACAGACTAAGTTGGAAATTGGAAATGCAACAGGTCTGGGAATTTAACCTGTGTATGTCACCTTTGTGTGTAAAAAGGCCAAACATTCAAGGGTATGTATACTTTTGATCAGGGCCATTTGGGTGATTTCAGCCAAACAACTATGTGATGATTAATGGCTCCCAGGGTATGCAAACTTATGAGCATAAACATAGCATGTATGTATGTGGACATTTACACAACTAAGCTAGCAACTTTAGCGACACCTTTAGATATATTTTAGAGGTCAATATTAGGATATTACATGATGTAGTGTCTGTTGCCAAGTCAAATTTTACAATTTGCAACTTGTTACACAAAATGTTGATGCATTAATTTTAATCTGCATACATTTGTATGACAATCAGTGCATGTCGAGCTTGATAGCAAAACAAACTGTTGTTTATTAGTGAATTTCAATTTTGAAGAGATGAATTCCACGATAATAGGGGGTGGTCAATAATAGGTTAGCTAACATGAAGTCCCAACTAATAAGGTTTCCAACAAATTTCCTACAGTATATAGTTGTGGTGAAGTGATTGATAATTTTCCTGAATAGGACTAACAGTTCATAAGTAAATACATTAGATTAGCTTTCGACTGCATGATCAAGATTAATTTGAACAGGTTTTCCCCCACTTATGCTGTTATAGGGGAAATGCATTTACTGTAGCTCTTCTTGAGTTATATAGTGATGTTTTGAACGAGTAGGCAACTTTATCTGAAAGTGGCAGTACAGCCTAATCCTTATGCAAATAAGCGAAAGTTTTGTTTTGAATGGCTAAGCACATCTCCCCCCGAAAAAAATAGTATATCCCCCTCCTGTGGGATTGAAACGGCAAGTATCAGATCTATGTAAGTATGCATAAAAATACATTTTCTATGTCTCAGCATGGGCTAATCAAGTCGGAAAATATTGATCGTCAAGAATAACATGTTTTTCACAAAAGTTTGGGCAAAAAATTATTGTAGAGCCAGAGATATCAGCTGTGACACACGTGAACAAAGGAACGTAAGAATTAACACGTTAGCACACATAGACCATTTAGTTGCCTCGTCTTCGATTTCATTGGTGGGACAAATATCATAATCACTTTCGGTAGTCTTTTCAAAATTTTAATAATAGGGTTCAAGGTAATAATACATTTAATAATTTGTAATTGGCCTGTATGATTTTTACATTGATATACCACTTTATCTGCCATTTTTTAAACCCAGTGCTTAGCTTTGATGAAACTAGAGTTCGCTGTATACAGAATCATGGATCCACAAATAAAGTTTGAAATCTCTTTTTGGTTTGTATGTTTGTTACTGAACACACAACAATAATGTAGTCACTCATCATGTTGTATACGTTGATTATGCTTAGAGTTAGATTTACTTGCCTGTTTTGGTGTGGGATTTGAAAAACAGTCCCAGACCATATTCTTTTCTCCACCATTTGTAGAGGTGTCCACATACCTTTGGCTATAGTTTATGTTGTTGAGGCAAACGTTTTTATGATCACAAGCACATTCGTTTCCGGATCGGTTCATCAAACATTGCAGCTGGGACACCATTTCAAAATGGCATGCTCATTAAGGTGCAAAGAAAACAACACAGCAAAAAGTTGAAAATCTAATGAACAAATTCATAAAGCCAGCGTAATGGGAAATTAGCATAGATTGCCCTATTGTTTGGAATATTTGGTATAAGAGTTATTGGATACTAGAATTACGTTGTCTTAAATGGGTCATTTCTTTTTTTCTGTGCTGGTGTGTGTTCTTCTTGATATGTTTTGTAAAATGGACGCAGTCATGTCTAATGGGCCACATTCATGCTAATAGGGTAATGAAGCTAACAGTTTAAAAAACATCTTTGGGAGACAGTTGTTTTCCTATTTTTAGGTTTGATGTTATAAAGATTTAATACGTAGCCAGTATATATAAAGAAATATAAATATATAAGGAATTGATTCAAATGTATTTATCAAAATCATAGCTAATCATTTCTAGTCCTGTAGTTCGTTATTGTGTATGTTGTGAGTTTTTTCTACATGACATTGATTGGCATGCACTCCTTCAGTGACGGTACTTTCTCTGAACCCATCATCCATCCTTTTCATGTAAAGGTAAATGGCATTCAGATCAAATATGTCCTGAAATCTGGAAGGAGCTAGTGCATCATTTCATTTCATTAAGTGCACCAGATTTCTCTTTCTGATTGCTTTCAAGCACAGGAGGCTTTTATCTATAATTGACTGAGTGTTTCATGACTATTTTCGTTACTTCATCACGTGCTTTTGACGATAGGTTGACTGCAGTGAAACAAAAAGAAATGTTGTCTTTCCTTCCAGGGGGACAAAGAGGCAGGACTGTGACCATCCCTGTTACCGTGGAGACAGAGTGGGCTAAACAGGACTTCCTCACTCATATTGTATTCCTCAGCATGCCACATTCATTAAAACTAAAATCTAGGATTTGTTTTTCAGCACATTGGCAGCCCAGCCATACGTTTTAGTACTTGGTTGATGGACTGAGCTAATGTAGTGTAAAATAATCCCTTTAATATACAATCTTAATGCAAAGATGGAGATTTCATGTCATTCACAATATAGTGTGAAACATATTGCAAGTTTGAAGCTTTTTTTACATTGTAGGAACAAACCTTTGTATATCACACTGTTTAGAGGAATCAGAAAGTAGAACGTTTCATTACCATGTTCAAATATGGGGAAAATGAAGTCTCAGTATCTTCATTCTATACAAGCTGTTACCGTCTCATTCATTTCAGAAACTCATTTCTAGACACTTGTCAGGCTCTTTATAGGCTCTTTAGAAGTAACTGAGACATTTGTAAATAATATGCTTAAAGAATCAATGGATAAATATCAAGGTTAAGCAGTTTCCCAGATTCCAGACTGCACCTTTAAACATGTCACCGGTTGGAAAAACAAAAGGTTAATTAACCCATTGTTAGCCTCATTCAGCATGGGTAGTTAGGAACTGCCTCAATAGCTTCTGAACACGCACACTTCCCTCTAATACTTAGTGGCTGCCAAGTGTTTTGCTCAGTACAACAAGTCAAAAACATTTGTATCTGTTTCATCAAGCGATGAAAATGGGATATCCAGGAACAACCGTTTCCCCATTTCCCTTCCATGCTTTCACCTACATTATAAATATATTCCTGAGCAAACAGCCATGCTGCATACTTCACCCTCTTAGCAGGGTAGTGTGCACACGGTGCCAAGAATCCAGGTGTCCACAGTAACCTGACAATGAGCTGGTGTCCAGTTTATATTGTATGTATTGCACTCATTTGGACCAAGGCTCTGATGATAGTAATGCACTATATAGAAAATAGATTTCAATTTAGGCCACTGCAGGCTAAGTTAGACAGTCCAGCAGAATGCTGGTGGTTTCCTGCGATCTGTTGGGTGTATCCTTCCTGCATAAAAATATGAAAAACCCTTTCGTTTCCTCTTCGACACAGTGAACCAATACAGAAACGTCTGTTTACACATAGCACAGATGGAGTTTCTTCAATAGTGGTATTAAGCGTGAGTGTGTTGCGGCGCTGGATGTTGTGGATGTGTCTCCTAGGTCGGACCAAAGTGAGAGTTACTACCCCTAGGAAGAATGAGGCGTTTCTGGAGACAGTGGAACACATTTGAACTTAACGGAAAAACTGTCACTTCGCATAAAACCGTCAATGAGGACAGTGGAATGCATGTCAACAAAACCTGAAGCTGTACTGTCACTTTACATAAAACCGTATCTGAGGGCATTCAAGGTTAATCAGGCAAGTTTGCAATGTAATGTAGTAATATGCACCTATAGTTGTTTTTGTTTATGTTGTTAACTAAGAGATTGGCATGACTTTTCTGAGTGTTAGATATAGTATAACTTTGTCCTTTAAAAGTGCCATTTGCATGTGAACAGGCACCCTGGGGGACAGAGACAGTTATGTAAATCCATCAGCCTTCACTGTCTACGTAGCACTGAGGCATCTAATCACATTTACAATATGCTCCTTTGCCTCAGGATTGCTGTGCAGTCAGCCTTGCAATTTGAAGGGTTGCTGGTTTAACTGCCGAGTAGGCAAGGGCGTATGAATGGTGGGGATGGAGGGGAAATGTCCCCCCAATTTTACAGACAGCCAATATGGTCCCCCCCAATAATAAGAACAATTTGTGAAAAATACATGGTGTGTCTCCCCCAATATCAAACTCGTTCAAACGCCCTTGTGAGTAGTCCAAGTGTTAAAAGACACTTCAGAAATGCACTTTACCTTACATTTCTTGAAGTGGTGTCTCTGTCCCGTTACTGTATGTTGCTCTGGATGAGAGCATCTGCTAAATGATTAAAATGTAAATTCTGTGTCATAATGCCTACATCTATGTTATGTTATTGATCCAGTCTAAAGTGTACATGCTATGGTCTATGGTCTATAGTCATTGCCTAATGTCTCAGCTTTCAGAGTTATTACTGGACAAAATTATTACCAAATTCAAAATGCACTGTGTAGATTTTTGCGGAATGAAAACAGAACTACTTTCACTTTCAGTTTCCAGCTTTCATAACATTCAACATGTATTTTATAATATTTCGAAAATTGGAAAAAGCTGTTTGGATGGGATAATGATTTCATACACTGTGCATTGCCTATTTTGCAATTTGAACAGGACTTTCAATGAGGACATGATGAGTTGTCCTTCCACAGTGTTTGTCAATGGGCACGCGCCGGTGTATCTTTAATACAATGAATTTCAGGCTGTGCTGTTGTGTGTAACAAAGCGCTGCATAGTGTAGGGAATCATTATGCCATATCCATTTTTGGGTCGAATTTTTCAAATACAGTCAAGGAATACAGAGTTTACAGCATTTGTAAGCTGGCCACTTGAAAGAGAAAGTAGTTCCATTGTTTGAATTCTACAAATACTGTAGCACCTTAAACAATGTTGATGTCTGTTTTTGTGAAATGTTTCAACACTTTAATTTGTCACATACACATTATAGCAGATGTTGTTTTGGGAGTCCCTTTGGAACAGTGTGTGACAGTAGGTCGTCCCTATACGCCCTCTAGACTGGGTTTGTTTGCTGTGTGTGTCCATACACCACCAAACCTTTCTCCTTCAAAACAAAGGGTTCCTGAAAGCATCATTTCAATATAGTTATAAGAATGTTCAATTCATGATTTTCTAATAATCTTGTTCAGTGTGCATGTATGGGTTTGTGTGTGTTTGTGTGTGTATGTGTGTGTGTTTGAGTATGTATCTGCATGTCTGTTTGTGTGTGTGTTTCTAGAGTAATGGTTCATATTTGTTTTTGGTTCAAATGCTTTATGGAGAAAATAATCAATCAGTGTGATTAATTTACTAATAAATGCAAAATACAAAAATACTTCAATACAGAAAGATAACTATCATATTGCCTCTTGCAGTTTGTTAGATTTATTTGATAAAATTATACATTCAGATGTTTTTTTAACTGCTGTAGATTTAGCAAACAAATAGCAGTGTTTTTAAAAGCACTGTTCTTCACTGCCTCGTTCCATCTGCCTGCTCATTGGCTGTTGCCCGGTGTGATGTCATTCTTGCTCTGCTATAAGTGCTCTGTGTAGATCAGGAGCTACAGTACATTCTAACAGAGAGAGTGTTGTGTTCAAACACAGAGCGAATGGGACTGTCAGTGTGTGGCAAACAGAAGAAGAAGAAGTGAAGACTTTCTAATGAAGTATAAACCAAAAAAAAATTATACAAAAAAGGAATACCTAGAGATTTTATGGGAGACCAGGGGAACACATTGAGGTTGGTATAGATCCAATGAGTACTATAAAGTTGGTTTGTTTAGTGAGCAAATGTATTAAATATAAAAAAATTATTGCATCTACTAAATATGTAATTAAATAATGTATCAACCGATAAGTATGCTTCTTATTAGCACTTCTAAGGAGTAGTTTAAATATGCATTAGTTGATAAACCTACAGTATTTGCATTATTCTATGTTAATTCTTTTTCATTTGATCTCCTATGGTTTGTTGATTCAACCGTGCCATAGATCATGGAGAGTTTAACCCTGGCTGCCATGTTCAACGTGACAGACCCGTCTAACCCCCCAGTGTTGCTGAACACATCGGCGTCCCCTGGGCATAGTCCAGAATACAGCCCGACTCAGACGGTGCTCCTTGGCATCATCATGTTCCTGCTGGTGATTTGGATCGTCATCGGCAACGTGCTGGTCATCACCACCATCGTGCGCTTCCAGCGCCTGCAGACAGTCACCAACATGTTCATCACCTCCCTGGCGTGCGCTGACCTGGTCATGGGCCTTCTGGTTGTCCCGTTCGGCGCCTGCCACATCCTCCTCAACGACTGGTTCTTCGGCAACTTCCTGTGTGAATTCTGGACAGCGGCTGACGTGCTGTGCGTCACGGCCAGCATCGAGACCTTGTGCGTGATTGCCCTGGACCGCTACCTGGCCATCACGTCGCCGCTGCGCTACCCCTCCCTGCTGACCAAGCGCAAGGCCTGCGTGGTGGTGGTCATGGTGTGGGGCGTGGCCGCCCTCATTTCCTTCCTGCCCATCCACATGCATTGGTGGGTTTCTGATAAGCCGAGCGCGCAGGAATGCATGAACAACACCTACTGCTGTGACTTCAACACCAACACCGCGTACGCCGTGTCCTCATCCATCGTCTCCTTCTACGTCCCCCTGGCCGTCATGGTCTTTGTCTACGGGCGGGTCTTCCAGGAGGCCCGCAAGCAGTTGAAGAAGATCCGGGGCAGCGAGGGACGCTTCCATGCCCAGATACTCATCAACAACCAGGGTCAGGATAAGGGTGGTGGAATTGGAAGTGGAGAGGGTGGAGGAGCAACCAACGGGAAGAGGCCTAAATTCTGTCGGATGGAGCACAGAGCCCTGAAGACGCTTGGCATGATCATGGGTACCTTCACCCTCTGCTGGCTCCCATTTTTTGTGCTCAATGTAGTGGCGGCTATCTGGAAGGTGGAAAACATTAAAATGACATTCAGGATATTGAACTGGATAGGATACGCCAACTCTGCCTTCAACCCACTCATATACTGCAGGAGCCCAGACTTCAGGTACGCGCTCCAGGAGATCCTGAATATAAGAGGGTCTGCCTTGCCCATTAATGGATACATACACAGAGAACACAAGGCTAATCCAAGCCTCTCTTTACATAATACTAGGACCATGGAGATGTGTACTCTCACTCTATCTAGTGTCACCGACACAAACAGGAATAGTAATAACTCTCATCTTGTCTCCATTGTCTGAAGTGTGAGTTTTTACCATGGGACTGGTCTTTCTTGTTTAGTCAAACCTGGGCCCTTGCCACAAAGCATCTCAGAAGAGATCTTGAGAAACGTTTACTGAAAACACTCGTCCCTCTTGTTGAACAACTCTTCTCTCTGGCACCGTAGGCATTAATTACCTCCCAGATAATGTTTCATAAAATCTTTGAAAAGGTCAGTCGATTGTCATCGAAACACAAAGTCAACACAAAACCTTTTAATTGCCAATTGTATAGACAGGAACCAAAATAACAGCATTTTGTTAATTCACCCAAACACCCAGAGTTTAGCAAGTTTAAATAACTTTGGCATCCAGTCCAAACTTTAAATAACATGACACATTATAATCCAAATAATAATCTATGATTACTAGTCTGTTTAGGCTTATCATATGACTTTAGATCTTCATGTTATATCACTGAAAAGCACATACTGTAAAAATAGATATAGTATATTTATATGTCGATAACACTTAGACTTCTAAGTCTTTTATATACAACTCCTAAGCAATTAGCTCTTTGTGGCTCCACAATTGTGACTTACTCTCCTTTTTATTTAGTCATGGCACCTGCTGTTAAGCGATTACCTATTATGACCCTCCGTTATCTTTCCAATAGGAAATCTTATATCTGAATTTGTAGCTTTTATTTTTACACACAAATAGAGTTGGAGTAAAATGTCTTAAATCTAAGCACAACCAGAGTTCAACTCTGATACGCTTTGTGGATATGGCCCCTTGTGAGCAGACGTGAGATTTACATGTGAATCTATTTCCATATTTAAATTACAATATTATTCTAGGAATGTGTAAGTTATTAAATGTTTCATATTTGATATTGAACAGGTTCTGTGGAAGTCGGTTGTTTGTGGATGTGATTTTGTGTCTTTGTGCATGTACGTGTGCGTGAGTTGCTGTTTTGTGACGATGCCACGTGAACACCGTCAACCATCATCCATGTATCTGTGCATTTCACCACCAGGGTTTAGGTACAGAGCTCAAGGCTGGAGTTTGGTCGCATACCAAAAAAATGTTTTTTACCTCATTTGTTTTCAATGCATTTCTTTATAATGGAGTTCAAGAACAAACGCCTCTGGTCTGTTTGTATGAAAAAGATTGATGTCAGTTAAACTGTTGGCTGTTCAGGTCTGGCTTTACCAGAGTATGATAGCTCCAGAGAATGAACAGAAGATCAAACCAGGGTTTTACATCAATATGCTGCATAATACACTGTCTGTAACCAGCGCTTAGTAACACATTCCAGACAAATCTGGGTCTGTCCCAGAATCTGCTTAGGGGCTTCTGTCAGTTTGTATGTGTGAATCGGAAAGCTCCCTCTAACATGGTCCAGAAATAATCCAAACCTTTGACGGTGGACAGCAGGTGCACGTCATGAGATGCTATTACCAGCTGTACCGCGCACACAAAAAATCAGTTGAGCAACGCTGCCTTCTCCCACCCCCCCGCATTCATTTTCCCTCAATGTCACCGTTTAATACCTGAGGAAGTCAGCCCGTGCCGTAATGTCTCTCAGGTGATATGTACAGACGGAAATCCCTTTGTTGTGGACCTTCTCGGATTGGCCCAATAACCTGTACCAGCATGGTGGAGCACTGACTTTAGCACTGACTAATTTAAGAGGCAGGGTGGTATGTGACCGTGACACCAATATCCATACAAATTTACTGTGTTAAGCTATATTTAGTGACGCCTTTAGCACTGCTTCTGCTACTTGTCTGTGCTAATCAGTAGCTAGGCTACATGTTGTCATTACGCTGCTGTTGTTTATTTTGTGTTGTGACGCTACTGTGATTACAGAGGTTCCTGCAAGGAAAGGATATGGATTTACTCAGTGTACTTGACTTGCCATCAGATAAGGAAACAACCACTATGATATACAGCGGATTTAGCTGTATCTGCACATATTCCTGTCTGGCGAAAAGCCGTACTTTTAAAATGTGTAAAATGCGACTTTTCTGGCAGATATTCTACACAATGATCTCTTCAGTAATGATGACTGATGTATGGGTCCTCAAGTTCATTCAGCGTTTGCTGGTTTTGTCCAAGTTCATTCAGCGTTTGCTGGTTTTGTCCTAGTTCATTCAGCGTTTGCTGGTTTTGTCCTAGTGTTGCTAAGAGGTAACCTTGGCATCAACACGTGATTTAGCCTAAAATTAACAAGGCTAATAGTAGTGGACAATGTTTTGTTACATAGACTGTTACCCTCCTCCACACCAGCCAGACAAGTGAAATGTTTCTCCTTCTGATCTTTATCTTGCTATAAATATTTAGAAGGCCTGTATTTTCTTAGCATATAGCTATTATAAAGCTTAGCATATAGCTATTATAAAGGCTGCCACTTTACAACTTTTTCAATATCTGTTGCTGCTGGTGTGTGAGAATATATAAGGCCTGCATTTAGTTTCTTAGCATATAGGCCTATTGTAAAGGCTACTTCTTTATTATTTATTCTATGTGTTGCTGCTAGTGTGTGTGTGTGTGTGAATATTTATGCAAATTGCATGAGTTTTTTCAGGCAGTGGTGTTTAGGTGTTTTTGATTTCCTAGTACAACATGAGGTACTGTGCAGGTGAACTCATTAACTTGCCCCATTGTGTCTGAACAGAAAGAAACGTTTGATGGATGCACTGTGAATATATCCCTTACATTGCAAAATATTACTGTGAATGTATTTTGTCAGCAAATAGGCACAAAAGTAGGAGATATTTACACATAATTTCATTCCATTTAAAATATCTGACATTACATTCTCGGAATTAGCAAAGAGTGAAAATATATATTTATATGTGGGTAATTATTATCTGCAATCTGATTGTTTTTTGTTTTACTGTTCATTAACATGTCATTTGAGGAGTCCGGGACTTGACATGGTTCTGGAGTTAAAAGAGTGGGCATACTGCCCTCTCTGGTGGGGCTGCATACTGCAATGGTTCACAAGTACTACTTTATGATGTTTCCAGTCCACCAATACTTCTTCTTTTTGCTGCTGCCCTTCCTTGATAAAGAGTATGTTGCTACAGCAAATGTCGATCTTTACAGGACAGGACATTGCACTAGAATTCCATAGACATCACATCATTGCAGATTGCACGTGCCCACAGCTGTTGTGCACTGGGAAGCACTAAACGAGACATGCTGTGGATCTGACTGGTACAGTTCCTCCACAGGACTTCAAAAATGGACTAAAAAGAGACAGAGGAAACAGCTGCGACCGTGATGGACAGCAACCCTGGATGTCATGGAAACAGCTGCGGCCGTGTCGGACAGAAACCCTGGATGGGGGGGCTGCTCTTCTACTTTTCATGGATCCTGCCCTTCTCCTCAGTGGGAAGGAAGGGGTCCCTTAGGACTGAGCAAAGAACAGAGTTTACATTACTGCCCGGCCTGATATGAATCACAAGCCCCAGGGTGCATCACGTCACAGATTCCATACTGTTTGGTTATTTGTGATTATTGTTTTTTCCGGGGAAGCCAGGAAAGAGAATCTGTTGCTTCAAGAGTGGGTTATGAGGATCAACATCAACAGACACATAAACAAATACTGCAATGTTGGTAAAATAGTCCTTTCCGCAACAACAACAAAAATCCAACCATATATATTCAAAAAAGTACAGTTTCATGTGACTTGCACCCTTTTGTCAGTTCTAGGAGTGTTTCCAACATTGTGTGTTTTCTGTTGCCATGGCTTCATTCGGCATTATTGCACTTTATTTGTGTGTAGTTCTGCTGCTGACAGTCAGAGTTGTGGTCACTCGGATACTATCTCACCTAAACACAAGGGGTTGATATGGTAACTGGAGAGACCTGTACTGCTGACCAAGAATATTATGTGCCAATGACAGTATTTTCCCTGCACGTCAGTCCTAAGATATGGGAAACTAGCACCAGCCACTGTTAGGCTACTGCCGGTTATTGTTAAAACATTTTTTCTTATTTAAGCTACTGTGTCAGCACAAATCTTTATTTTTTACAGTGGTCATTGTGTATGTGTACATTTGTTATGAAATAATGTGACATAGTATTTCTATTAAATAAATTGTTTATTGTTCTTAAATGTCCATCTTTGCAGATCTATTCCGGGGGGGAATTAGCCAGTAGCCGTCATAACTCCAGGACAATGAGACGAGATTTCCTGCTGGGTGTTCACTTCCCTGGTCTGCTGTGTAATATAGTGAACAGACTCATGCTCGCTAATCTTCCCACAAGTTGACAAATAACTCCTCTCTAATACCAAAGATGAAAGCACCAAGCCCATTGCTTTAACTGAGCCATTTGAGGCTGACCACTAACCTGCAGGAATGTGGCCGGGATATCAAAAGAACCTGCCAGTAGCTAATAGCAATAGAATAGCGGTCACACAAGCATATCACATGCATAGATTCTGTTGCTATCAGATCGATATGGCTGCTATCCAATGCTTTGTATTTCTCTTTTCTACCTTTTCTCTGAGCGTAATTTTGGAATTTTTTTAGGGCCTTTGATTCATGGTATGTGAGAATGATGTTGACTATTTGTCTACACCACTAGGCTAGTTACATCGAGGAAAACTCGGTAACAACTGCATTATGGAAACTAGGCACTTGTGGCTAGTTGTGTATACATCCTCTGCTGTTTGAAATTAGACATTGATTTTTCACCCTTTGCTGTGAGTCACACTGGATTATGTGTACAGCTGCTTATATCCTGGTTACATTTTATCTTGAGAAAAGCCTGCATGTTGAAATCTCTATTATTCTGTTCCTTTCGCAAGCCAATTCAAAATGTATGCTCGTCGGCCACCCAAATTACAGCCACTCACACCTCTTCAATTTAGAGGGGTTGTATTAAAAGTACATTTTCATTTAAAGCTTGTATACAATTATGTAATCCTTCATTTATTATAGCAGCAGCAATTATGTAGTACTGTGTACAGAATAAATGTTAGCTAACTTATTAGTAGTCCTGGCCAGATTTGGGGTTTTAAAACAAATTGTCTGACAATGCCACTATACATAAACAATGAAAGACGACATGCATTTCATTGTGCTTTTTAAACATGCTCAGAAAATAGAATAACAATACATTTTAAAACATTTTGCAGTTGGACATTTAAATTGTACCAGTTAAGCACACTAAGACTAGTCTAAATTTCACTTTTTCTTAACATTTTCCACTTTTGACATCTTTTAGGGACAGTTGGCAGTATGTTAATTTAACATGGGAAAGATTTTCCAACCTCAGTAGTACTTTACCTTCCAGAGTTGTGCCCTAAAGACATTAGTGGCTGATGTTGATAGCAGGTAGTGATACCTGGTGTCTCCCACATCCTATTATGTTTGGCTCAAGGCAGGTTTAGACTGAAATGTGCACGTCCACATCTCTCTCCGACAAGGGTTTCACACCACAAGTAGTTTAAGTGGACATTATGCAGAGGGAATCAAATAAAAGCTTTGCAGCTGAATGACTAAGCTGTTCCATTTTATTTTAGATAAAGTGTTCCAGCAGGTCAATAATTCATAAGTTGGTTCGCCTATTGAATGACAATAACGCTCTCATTTAATGGTGATGAGGCAAAACTTGTTTTAGATGTAATTAGAGGTGAAATCCTTGTCTGGTAGGTAGTAAGACATAGATATATAGGTCCGTCATAACTGCACGCTGCCTCGAAGATTAATCTACATTCCCAATCACTTGGAATGAATGGAAATTAGTTTCCGAAATAGATATCAGGTAGTTAGTTTACATGTGATTATAATATATTGTTTCCCTACATTTTAAAGGTGATTATTTTGAAAACAGTTTCCAACATCAAACTTGGCTCTAGGTGATGATTCTTCTCCCACATTTAGGCCCCGCTCCCAAAGCGCATTGTTGCCATGACACTATAAGTAGGACCCAGGCACCTTTACTCTGCCTTTGTAGTTCTGGATAGTTTCACAAGCACGCCACCAGTTGTGTGACAAGGTGCCTCATAGATCTTTCATGAAAGCTATCTTTTTTGGGGGGGTTAACAGTGACCATACCCCGGCTGAGCAAACTCACAACTTTCTGGTGCTAGCCTAGAAAGCCTTTAGATAAGACCACACTCCTGTAGATTATGTGTTCCAGAGAATTAAAGAGGGTTTGTTTAAACATTGGAATAAACAATAGCGTCTCTTTTGGGCATTACTTGCTCTTGGCGTACATGTTCAATTATGTTCCCTCTTCCCAAGCATCCCTGTAGAATGCAGGACAGTAAAGGGAAGGAATGTAAAGGAATATGATAGGCCAGGGCTGATAACCAAAAGGAGGATTTTAACAGCTAGAAGGAGTTTTCAATAGTCTTTGTTTCCAAATAAGGGATCAAACCCTCGTCTTGGTAAATTCAACACTTTGACTTCTAAGTACAGATATTTGTTTCTTTTCCGTTGTTATGTTATGTTAGAGATTTTTCTGAATTATCTATATATCCTGGGTAGAGAATACCCATATTTACTGCTTATTCCAAATGTTCTAAACATGATTATGAGAACATAGTTACCAGCTAATATATGCATTTTTAACAATGACAGTGTGACTCCCTTATTTTAATAATGTTTCTTTACACTTCTCATCTTCATTAAGAATGAGATAGCTAACCTTGCCAACAGCACCGTTCGAGACCCGAGTCATTCTCACATTGGAATTTACTGAAACATTACACCTGTGAGGTGAGACGGCCTGGAGGCAAGACATGTTTGTTTTTGAGTTTGTGCCCACACATACTGTAATTTGCCCCTTGACCAGATACTGTTCCTACTGCTGAATAGCATGTAAGAGTTTCTTATATAACTATATATAAACATTTCTGAGATTTGTTGTTCAACTAGCCTTGTAATACAGGAAAGCTTCAAGGCAAACCAATCCCATTTTAATTACTTGACATCACAAAGCATCAAAATGGGTGTAAAAGGTGTGATGATGCATTATCAAAACAGCCCAAACATTTTGCATGCACTCATTAAAAGGAAAACCTCAACTGGATCAAAGAAGCAATTATGCTGTTTACAAATAACAATCAAACCAACCATACAGATATCAGTATGGAAAAGTGTGAAATATATTTCTAAGTTTATCTGATCTGAGTTTTTTGGGGCCTATTCAACATGAGCTAGACTAGATTATGCAGTCAATGGTGAGATCCGGACTCAGCAATATGTCACAATCAATTCTCTCTAACAACCCACATAACTACATTGTATATATAAAGACATGTATATTTACTGTATAAACCCTGTGTGTGAATACTGACTGGCTTATAGCTGTGGTATATGAGACCCTATACCACAGGTACAATGTTTGAACACATTTTACTGCCCCAGTAGCATTGGTAACCTATTTATAATACACTCTAAAAACAAATGGTGCTAAATAGCACTAAACGTGGGTCATTGGCTTGTAATCATAGGGGAAATTACTTTAAGTGCTATATAGCACCTATCTTTAAAAATGGTGCTATGTAGAACCATAAGAGGTGCCATATAGCACCTTAAGCACCCCACAGAACCACTGAGGACAGCTTAACAACCAAACTGGGCTTGACAGATTCTTTAAATGGTAGTGGTGCTATATAGCATTATAACCACCGCAAAGAACCCCTGAAGAACTGCTGAAGAACCATTTGTTTTTAGAGTGTAGCAATAAGGAATCTCAGGGTTTTCCTGGTATATTCCTGGTACTGTATATACATCACAATTAAGTGATGTGTCCAGGTACTCCACAATATGTCAGCTCTTACTGAGCTATATTAGCATGTACAATGCCACACCCCCTGTGTGTGTAAATATATATACAGGTGTGCTCATTTGTTTGCATACCCTGACAAAGATTTGGAAATTTCATCATTAGGTTTGACAAATTGACTGTCCATGCAATATAAATCTGACTGTTATGTAAGGATAGTGATCATATGAAGCCATTAATTATCACACAGTAGTTTTGCTCCTTTGTAAACCATACTGACAACAGAAATCACCCAAATGCCATTAATCAAAATTTAACATACCCTTGAATGTTTGGCCTTGTGACAGACACACAAGGTGTAATACACAGGTTAAAATGGCAATTAAAGCTTAATTTCCCACACCTGTGGAACTTTAAATTACAATTAGTGTCTTTGTGGAAATTGTCAATACGTTTGGAATCTCTTACATGGATGCATTGAGCAGGCTGGATGCTAAGCCATGGGGAGCAAAAAAGAACTGTCAAAAGCGTTGCGTAATAAGGTACTGGAACTGCATAAAGTGGGAATTGGATATAAAAAGATATACAAAGCCTTGCCAATGCCAGTCAGTACTGTCCAAGACTTTGCATGACCTGGAGACAGTTTGCCAAGACGAATGGGCAGCTATACAACCTGTAAGAATTCAGGGCCTCATAGACAAATATAACAAACGACTGCACACTGGCATTGATGCTAAAGGGGGCAATACACCATATTGAGAACTGAGGGTATGCCGACTTTTATATAATGAGGTAATTGCATTATTTTCTATGTTGTCATGTTTTGGTTTATGATTGTGCCATTCTGTTATGACCTACAGTTGAATATGAGAAATAAAAATAAATAGTTTTGTATTAACAATTCTCCAGGGGTATGCAAACTTTTGAACACAACTCAGCTGCAAGTTTCTCCCATATCAGCTTCAAATCTCTCCAGCTCCGACAAATTTACCATTTTAATTGGTAAAAGTTCAAAATTTGTAATATTAAAGAACCCATGTGAGTTCTGAGGGCTGTAGTTTGTAAATAAACAGTTCTATACAAAAAACGTGTATAAACGGTTAGGGAAAAAACTACCAACAAAGGAAGAGTAAGAATAAGTCCATAACTTCCTCTTTAATAAGAACAAACTGTTCACTTGCCTATTTGTCTTGTTCCTCTTTTGATCTTGGTTCAAATAGGTAATCATTCATCTTACAATACCTGAGGAGAAGCGTAATTCTCCCATCATGTTTAATGCACCTGGAGTACTTGCTCATGGTGATTACAATATTTAAATACTGAGGAACAATTTTATTACAGTAAAAATAGAACTACTAATGAATGACGGAAACATGTCATTGTGTGCTGTGCTGTGACTGACACAAACCAGCAGTGGTGTCCCTGGCTAAACCACTTGTTTTCTATGCATCTTTCTAGTTGTTTTCCCATTTTCACTTTAGAGGAAGGGTCAGAGTGCACATTTGAAAATGAGTTTCATTTCTTGCATTTCCCATGCTCCAAAGGCTCCCTGCTGCTTGTCCATTAAATGAAATGTTCTTGATAAGTGTTGTCTTCAATGTAGTTAAAGGAGTGTTCCACAGTAAATTAGTTTCATAGTATACCATTTACAAACATTACCATAGATGATTTATGTCATATACACGTCAGTTCTTTTTCAATATATCAGAAAAAAGACAATAGTATATTTCAGTTCCTATAGCATCCACTGGGGTGCTTCTCTATCCGTCTAAACTTGATTTACCACAACTCCCAGAACAGACTCTTGATAAATGTTACCTTCAATGTAGTTAAGTACCACAACAGACTCTTGTGAATATTCAACTGTAAAGGGTTCTAAAGTGGTTTTATTGTTTGATATATCGGCATTTAGAACGTTGTTGGCATACCTTGATTTGCAAATATTAATTTGTCATTATACCATAATTGCTCAAAGAAATAGATTTTGTTTAACAAGTAATATTTGTTGTTTCTGCAAGTATTTTTTAATATATTTTATGTATTTAAAAATACTGTCCTGTTGCATTCTCGCGCATGAAGTACTTGGTAAGACGGGTCATGGCTCATACCATACCATCCCATAGACCATAGACCCCCTAGAAATTACAAGAGCTTCTGCCTGGCCGCATCACTTCCTGGTACGGAAACACCAATGAGGATCAATGCAGAGTACCACAGGAACTAAACATACACCATGTAAGAGCGTTAACTCACAGGGTGCTGGAGGAAGGCCCGGGGTGTCTTCAAGACCACAATCACTCAAACAGCAAACTGTTTAACCTAATGCAATGTGGTAGGAAGTACCATAGCATCAACACACACACACCAATTTACTAAAGCACAGTTTCTATCCATAAGACATATATGACTACTCAATAACTGAACTGGCACACATTTATGTGTAGACACTGCATTGTCCTCTGAGTACTCTGCTTCTAACTCAAACATACAAGTGTATTTATTATTTTATGCGGCTGCTAATCTTATACATTTCTTACTATTGTAATTTGTGTATATTGCTCTAGTGTTATATTGTTGTATAATTTTTTTTTCTGCCAGAACATTTTGCATCGAAGAAATTGTTTACAAAGCATTTCAAGATAATAGGAGTGCCTGTTGTAACTGGCACATGATTATCATTATTTTGGTATAATGGTTTGTTTGAACAAAATTATTATGATAAAGCTTGGACCATTCCTCCTAACAGAATCTTACCAGATGCTTCAGTCAGTTAGAGCTTCTGTTCAGTAACCAGATCATGCTAGATCAAATAGTGAAAAACAAATAAATCTAGTCCCTGAGCTGGGCAGTTAATCCTAACTCCTCCTCGTGTGTGAAATGTAGCAGCCCTCACTTCCCTCTTTTTTGGGGAGGTTGGGCTACTGTAAATGCGGAAGTTACATTTCAATTTGTCAAGTGAATTAAATTATTAGTTCATTGAAAATTTGGACTACTCTGTTTAAATAAAAACATGGTACCCAAGTTCAGGGAATGAGGAAAAAATAAGATAAATTATGTTAGGTAATTATGTGGGTTGATGGAAACAGCACTTTGTCAGTGACTGATGTGTTCAGAGGATCACTCAATAGAAAACATTAAGCTGGTACACTGTCTTAAGCATCGCTGCACATGTCTCTATGTGATTTTAAGTTATTTTTAAGATAAGATAAGAGAAGATAAGACTTTATTAATCCCCCATAGGTGAAATTTTGGTTGACATTGCAGCACAAGGGAATTGTAAGAGAAACATGTGCAGTGTTGGATAGAGCATTCAGCGTGGGTGTATAAATACATATATACAGAAAGCACCCTATATGGGGTCGAAGTACGATGTATATACAATGTATCTTCTGCGTAGAAGTATTTACATACTATTTGCACTTCGCTAAACAATACAAATTATTTATTTACAGCCAGATAAATAAAAGTCAGATAAAAAAATGTCTGTATAGGTGCAAGAAAAAATAAATATCAGTTTAGTGCTGTAGTGTTGTGGATTCTAATGGCTGACGGCACGAATGAGCCTCCAAAGCGCTTCGAGGCTCGAGGCTGGATGAGTCTGTGACTGAAGGAGCTCCTGAGCTGCCTCAACTCAGCTTAGAGAGGATGTGAGGTGTTGTCCATGATGGATATCAGCATAGAGAGGATGAGAGGTGTT
>JACXGM010015078.1:0-11618 GCA_016801145.1 Umbra pygmaea | reverse complement strand
AATTTCCCTGAACAGTAGATAATGCTACAGACTGTTTAATAATGCAGGCAGCAGAGTCCACCTCATTACTGTGCAGACACAGTGGTCATCTGAAGACCTTCAGCACTCTACTCTCCTACAGTGTGTGTGCATGTCAGATCACCATTAATCCTGAATTAACACACAAGTGGTCTTTTATTTACATTTCACCTGGCAGTCAATTGAGACATGCTTCCTTACATTAAAATGCTTGTTTTGTGGCACTACTGCTACGTTTGCCCTTTCTGCAAGTTAAGTGTTGTTCCTCTTGGGTTCTTTCAGATGGAGATATCAGACAAGCTGCTGAGATCCTGATGAAGAGGGCAGGAGAGAGGAGACGGAGATAGGCTTCTCACCGTGTTAGGGAACAGGTGAAGCCCCAACTGTATTCCAGTCCTGGCTGCTGTGCTCCTCTGCACATGTGCATCAGGATATGAGCTTGTTAGACCCTGTCTGTCTGCTCATCCATCACCTGTCTTTTTATTGTCTTTCTGCCTACTCCGGGATAGGCTTATTGTAAACTAGATACCATTTCACATTTCCCTGAAATGTGTATATATATATATATATATGCTGTCTGGTAACTGTTTCATATCAGACAATCCCATTATTCTGTGTTTATGTTCCTATATGTAATTAATGAAAATCACAAATTACATAATTATGCTTCTAACAATTTAATGGGTGCATCTTATCAACTTTGAAACATGCAGTGTCTTCTTCGGTTTTATAAAAAGAAAGATGTGGTCTGGGGTCTTTTGCATTAACAAAATAATGTTGTAACCTCACATTATTAACTCTCATTAGAGTTTATGCTGTTATGTGCATAAACTCTAATGAGAGTCACTGCACTTCCTCAGTTAGCAATGAAATTCCAAGTTTACCCTGGGTGGTTTTGATAACATGGGACAGAAATCAAGACAAGCCCAAAAACATGACATAGTACCACATTTTCGGGGACACTATGTAGCTCAGTAGACCCACTTTGACAACCAGTGACCAAAATCGCAGACAGCATCTTTAATGGTTGAACCAGAATGCTGTATACTGTTCCAATCTTGCCTGTGTATAATGGGGTTTGATGAAGCGGTCTTCCTGACTTAGCTGGCTGACAGGGACCAAGGTCCAGGAGTATGGGACCAGACCATCGGGTCTATCACTGTCCTTTGGGGTGAGGTAGTAGGTTGTATAGTTTTAGGGTCCTACCCTTCCTGTCAGATAACTATACAACTTACTGTCTTTCCTGAAGTGGCAGTAAAATCATCCATCGTCTGAGCAAAGGACCTGGATTTCCATGGGAATTTACATTACCTGTAAGTTGTTACCTATAACAACTAACATCAATTATTTAATAGTCACTTACGTCTCCATTATTTCTTTCTTGTTAGGGTTTTCTGATCATTTCAATATTTTTGTAGTATAATGTTTTTTTGCCACAAATCTGCTATTCCTCTCTGATGTTCGAACGGGGTGAGGTAGTAGGTTGTGTGGTTTCAGGGTAGTGGTTTTGCCCCATCAGGAGATAACTATACAACTTACTGCCTTCCCTGAAGGGCAGCAATACTACACCCGACAACAACAGGGGGCGCCGTTGATGCCAAACGATAATAATGTAGCATAGGAAAGAGTTCATCTATCTGTTAGCCAGCTGAAGGAGGCAACATCTCAGGTAACGTATTCTAACAACCTAGTCATAATATAAGGCAAAATGATTATTGGACTGGTATGTGTAGAATTTGTATGTGTTTAAATAAAAAATAAAAATGTATTCTATTAAAATAAACTGACTTCTTCCTTTTTGATGTGTTCAAAAATGTTTAGAAATCATGTTACACTTATGTGCTTAAAAAGCGAATTGAATTCAACATCTTTAGAATTTTGCAGCCGTCTGCTGTTCAAATGTCTTCCTGTGTTCTTCCCTGTCACTCCTTTGGCTTTTAGTCAAACCTTGCATTATCATCTTCAACATGCTTGCGCGTAATACAGCAACAAAAGTAAACCATGCTCCCTATCAAACCCTATATTCCAACCTGAGCTGTTCTCTGTTCTGCCACCTGTGTTTTTCTGGCTGTCCTAACATCTCCCGTTCAAATCTTTTGTCTATCCTCAAATTATTTTTCCTTCAAGCACTGATTTTGCTGATAAATACTGTATGTTGCTGAGAGAAAAAGGTGATTATTGTCTTACTTCACTATCTGCTGAATGTAGTTAAGCCACACTGGCTGGACAAGAGCATATGCTAAGTTGCTCAAATGTAAATGAGTATGTCATGTGCCTGGATAACAGTTTTCTTTTATGGTGTTAAGAATGAATGACTTGAATGGAACACAAGAACGACTTTGTCTTGAATTAACCTCTCAAGCCTTGCATCATTCACCAGCTGCAGCTCATCTGCAATCAGAACTAATCGTTTGTAACAATCAACTAGTTGCCCTGAACCCAAAACTCTAGAAGCCTCAGCTGCAAGCCAATTCCATGAACACAGCTCTCTTCACGCACAAGTTAGTCATTTCCAAGATGCCTTGAATGAGCACTCTGAGAACCAGCTGATAGTTGTTTCTAATCAGCCTCCACACCTGTTTGCAATCTTCTTTATCAGCATTAACATCCTATTTTAACCTGACCAATCTGTCATTCCTCTATTCTGTCTTCATAACACATGTCACAGTTCAGGACTCGAATGGATGGAAAGCATCAACTTACACCTATTCCAGGTTTCAAAAATATCATAAGGGTGGGGGTATTTATTGTCACAGCATCTTAACAACTGTTGATTAATAATGGTGTCTCCAAGTCAGTATATTCCTGAGTGCATGCACCCCCTACCTTTTTAGCCTGTCTGAAAAGATTCTGTTCAAACTGCATTTTTTCAAACATTCACCACTGGAATAATACCTATCTTGGACAAAACGCACAGAAATCGAATAAATACAATTGATTACTTGAATGGGAAGTTCTGGTATGTTATTGTACTTGTCTCCTATATGAAAGATGTATAACTTTTTTAAAAAAAGCTCATAGATTCCTGATCCCTGTACATTGTCCGCATCTACCCTTTCCATTAAAAAATACACTACTTTTCATAACTAGCCATTATAGTTGTGGCTAGCAATCTTTTTGTTGCTTGGATCAATTTGCCGTGAAGATGTGTTTAGTCTGTGGAACCCAGCCAGGTGCTGAATCTGAGAGCAGCAGATGGACTGCCATGGCACTGTCTCCGCTCTTGATACATATCCAGACATATAGTACAGTATTCTACCTCCATGGTCATAAGCCAACGATGCAGAAGAATAGAATAAGGGTAAGAGATAATGTGCATGTCTGTCATTTTGTGTGTCAGACACACCTTATTGTCTTGGGCTGCATCCTACATGCTGTATCTCATGTCCATGGATAGCAAAGCTCATAAAAGGGTTAGAAAGACACACTTCTAGTCTGAATGTTGCTGGTTCAATTCCCGAGTGGGTCAAATATTGTTGTGTCCTTTAGCGTAAGTTGCTCCAGGGGTTGTCCCTGTATTTACTTAAGTCACTCTGAATACGAGGGTGTGTTAAAGTGCTCAAATGTATTCACGTCAATATGATATACTGTATGTATCATAACTGGACCATACAATAACAGTACGAATTTGAAAAGCCAGGGACCCTAAGTGTTTTTGGCCCCACATACATGCCAGTAAAATACTCTGACCCAATTCGAATGTCAGCGTATACTCGGGCCATCCCCAACCTGTGTGTCGCGTACATTAGTATGGATCTTGCACCTCTCTCCAGTCTTCCCACCGGCCTACATATTGAATTGATGTGAGTCTTGGCCCTGGTGACAAAAGAGAGTGAGCTGAATACTAAGACACAGGAGACAATGACTCTGTGTTCAGCCTGTCTCGGCGAGACACTCGGCAGCCTGTTTCACTAAGCATCCAGACTACACTATTCATCTAGATTGAGAAACAAAGCATTTTAAGTGGTACCAGTGACCGACTGCCTGTGCGATGAGGTCATATCTATTCACATCCTTCTTAAAGACTTGGAAAAAGACAGATCTCCATTTTGAAATACCCTCGTCGATTAACCACAATGTTAGTCTCATCATTTGCATGATATGGGCACCTCTTATTCCACTTTCCCAACACAGTATTTAATGGAATGAACGAGCTCTTCTCCCTCTAAAGGAAGTTGCTCAGAATTCAAAAAGGTGTTGAGATTGCCCTCTAGTGCCAGGTGCCAGGTTGTGCACAAGACCAGAGCCACTCAATATGGTATATAACATATTGAATCCTACATTGTTATTGCAGATGTCTCTTACAGTGGCTCAATGATCTCTCTGAACTGTTAACAACGATTTCAGCGAATACAATTACGATTTGTATCTACACATTTAAGTCAGCAGAATTAGGATGCACTATGTGCATTTCAACTGAAGGTGGTGGTAGAGGGCCATATCTCGTTTTCTACAATCAGCTCTATTGTCTGCAACTTCTGAGATTGGAAGTATACTAATGTAACATTACTGTTGAAGTTACATTAATTTCAATTCCTGTACATTCCATTGGATTGCTTTACTGAAATATAGTTATACTGTATATCAATCTGATTCCAGACTAGCCTGACACAAACATTTTTGGTAAACATATGAGCATTTCATAAGCAAAACCTGTGAAATATAATAATCTGGTCTTTGTATGTTAACATTCACTCAGAAACTCCATATTCCACTAAACATGCAAAACTATATTTATACTTGCCAATATCATATGCAGATATAAAATAATGGAAATACTAAACGACATATAAACAAGCACCTCATCAGGAGTTGGGCCGCTCTTTGCTTTCAGAACAGCTCCCACCCTTTTGGAATGCTGCCATAAAAGTGCTGAACCATGTGTATTGGGATATTGCACCATTCTTCAAGAAAAGTGTCCAGTTCTTTGTGGTACAAGGTAGGAATCTACTTTGCACTCTGCACTGCAAAACGTCTGGTAATGGTTCAACAATATTTAGATTTAGAGATTGAGGAGGCCATGGAAGTCATTTGATATTTACATTTAAATTTTAGTCATTTTACAGACACTCTTATCCAGAGTGACTTACAGTGCATTTAAGAGAAACTAGGTGAAACGACAACTCAGTAGTAATTTTAAGCGCTCAATATTTGAAACGGTGATAAATATCACAGCAAAACAAAAGTAATAGGAAAAAGGTCATATAAATAAACATAAAACATTTTTTAAAGACAACAGAGGTGGTAGAATTCAATTAATTTAAATATTTATTGAAGAGAAAGAGACCAGAGATGTTCACAAGTCCTTTTATAGGAGTCTGAGTCAAGTCACAAGTCTCTTAACCATAAGTGCACATTACACTAGGTAATGTGAATTTGAATGTATTACATAGCACATTAGCAGTGGTTTAAATGTCTATTTTAAAATATTATTTTGAAATAATGGCCCTCATTCACAAAACCTTAAAAAGATGTCAGATTCAAGCACGTGAAGAGACAGGATCATTGAAATGCGTAATTTATGAAACTGTTGCACCTAATCAGAATGAGCATACATTTTACCACAGGTTGTTAAATCTGAGAAAACCGTGAAGGCGAGAACGTGCAACCTCTCTCTATATCTAAATATAATACACCCATAATGTATGCGGGTGTGGCGACCATCAAACAATATATTTATTTCAGCATAAATTACAGACTGAAGTCATCAAATATGAATCTTGAAGGGAAACAAACCACACCCAAAAATTAAAGAAGTTTCCAATTTAACTGAAAGTTCTTGTGTCACAGACAACAAAATGGTTTCATTAAAACATATTGTTTATTCATTTTTTTAAATTCCTGTCAACTATTGAGAGCCTTTTCCGAGCATCCAAAATAATAATAATAAATTCCACTTATGTAGTGCTATTCAAGGAACCCAAAGCGATTCACACAGTGAGGGGGTAGGCCCACCTCCTCCACCACCAATGTGTAGCACCCACTTAGGTGATGAAAGGCGGCCATTTTTGCGCCAGAATGCTGACCACACATCAGCTATTAGGTGGAGAGTTCACTAGTTATGGCTCGGTGGGTAGGGAGTCAGACTTGTAGTCAGAAGGTTGCCAGTTCGATTCCCGACTGAGCCAAATGTCGTTGTGTCCTTGGGCAAGACACTTTACCCTAATTGCTCCCAGGTCGTTGCTGTAAATAAGAAATTGTTCTTAGTCAACTTACCTGGTTAAATAAAGGTTAAATAAAAAATAAAATGTATGCCAATTAGAAAGAAGGGGGTTTATTAGGTGGCCATGTTTGAAGTGAGGCCTGGTTGGGGATTTGGCCATGACACCGGGGTAAACACCCCACTCTTACGATAAATGCCATCAGATCTCTATTTTAGTTCCTTAAATAGAATGTCCCTTAATGTCAGAGGTATCCATGACAGCACCAAAAGAAAATCAATCATTATGTTCAGTAGATGAAAAAATGCTGACCTGATATTTTTAAAAGAGACTCTCTTGGTGGACAGCGATGTGAAGTTTTGGAAAGCACAATGGGGAAACCAATGTTATTTCTGTCATGCCTCTCAACAATCTGCAGTTGTAGCCATTTTCCTTAACAAATTTAAAGGAGACATTGTAGATCATATGATCTCAGATGAGGGTAGATGGATAATCTTGGTTTTCAAATTAGACAATTCCTTCTTTTTAGTTTGTAATTTATATAACTAGAACAATGCATCTCAAGCTAAAATAATGTTAATTCATCTTTGTATAAAAATTGAAGCCCTTAAAAACAGATAATGTTGCACATTTGATTATTGGAGGTGATTATAATGATGCTCCAGATGACCTTGTAGATAGAGTACCTGCAAGATACCTTGTATCTTGCAGGTATCTGCAAGACCTTGTAGATAGAGTACCTTCTACTGTTGTACATTTTCCCTTCTACTGTTGTACATTTTCCAGACCACTGCTCAGTACATAGTGTTTTATTAATATTATTATTATTACTATCGTCATTATTATTTTAAAATTCTTATATTGTTGTAATTCTTGTTTTTAACCCCACTGCATAGAATAGCCAAGCCATGTCAAAAGAATTTCTCTGCATAGGATGATGTATGTTATTCAATGCATATGATGAATAAACAACTTTGACTTTGAAGATCAGTCCTGCATTCAAGATTCAAAAGGATTGCGTTCATCAGGACATTATTGAAAAATCCCTATTTGATTTATTCAAATAATGTATTCTAAAAACATAAATGTCCACAAGTATGAAGCAAGGATTATTATGTCTTCTCCCCAAAATCTAATAAAGATCATTTAATGAAAGAATATCTGATACCTATTACGCTCTTAAATATTGATTACAAAATGTTGCTATTATTTTTTGCCCAACGGTTAAAAATAGGTCTTCATGAGATCATAAATGAAACAAACAGGTTTCATGTCTAACCGTCACATAAGCTCTAAAATAAGACTTGTTCTTGACCTGTTGGACTATTCCGATAACATCAATATTGAATCATTGATTGTATTTTGGGATTTTTATAAAGCAGTTGATTCGGTAGAACACTATTTTTATTAAAATCCTTCAGAATTTAGATTTTGGACAAAATTTTATAGCTACAGTTGAAATGTTTTATAAAAATATTGACAGTTGTATTATATTGTATCCAAATACCACACAAAGATTTCTTGTACTGATATCAGTTCGCCAGGGCTGTCCTATTTCACCTTTCTTTTTCTTAATCTCATTACATATTTGACATAATCCTATTATTAAAAGGTTGACTATTTTTGGTAAGGAAATTAGATTAACTCAGCTAGCGGATGATATAGCTCTTTTTGAGTGACAAACATCCGATTGAAAATGCTATATCCCTAATTGATCAATTTTCAGCTGCTTCGGGTTAAAACACTTAATAAATCTAGGTGCAAAATTCTATGTTTGTATCAGACTGAGGAATAATTATTTTTAATATACCTGTTAAGAAATGTGTAAAATATTTAGTTATTCATATCTACAAGAACTACATGGAATGTCAACAACTTCACTTGAATTCTTTAAATTTATTACTGAATTTATGGTTTCAAAGAGATATTTCTTTTTAACTTCTTGTTACATTGGACCTGAAGCAAGTACATATATATGGTTGATATTTCTTAAAAGGAAAGACTTTGAATTTTTTGGATTTGTAAACTTTTTTTAATAAATGTACACAGTGAATATGGCACTAGATGAAATTAAGTAAATACATCATTATTTTCTGGTTTTATTTTTCTACATCCTTTTGAAAATGAACTACATAACCATATAACCATAGATAGGGTCCTGGAAATACATCTAATCGTGTCTCATAGTAGATGACAACATGTCTACAATTTTAGAGTGATAGAGTGAATATCCAATTAACTATAACATTATGGGTCCTATCTTACACCCAGCGCAATTTACTTTTTACACAAACGCATGCATCATTCCTATCTTGCACCCGACGCATATGGGACTTTTCCCTCCACAGATGCACGTCGGTAAATTAGGGAATGAATTTGCGTTCGTTGGGCGGTTCAGCGAAAAGAAGAGGCGTGTTCAGGCGCAAACGCTCCTTGGTGCTATCTTGCAGTTCCCGAAAACAATTCTGCCACTGACCAGGAAAAACCTGGTTAAAAGTCAGTGGCGTGTTATTCATATGCTATTTTAAGGGCGCATGCTTAACCATAATGTAGCGTGTGTACAACGCGCATACACTCCTCTCATCTACACAAATGCAGCAGTTCTTTATTATTGCAATACGTAATAGGAAGGAAAAATATTACCACACGAAATCATTGTGGTGTCCGAAAATGTGAAAAAATAGGTACGCATCTAGTGTACACATTTACCCAAATTATTCAGAATGAATTATTTATTAATTAATTGCACTGATATACATCAACCTCAAGGGAACCCATTCAATCTAATACAAGTCATTTGCAATGCTAATAGTAAAATCACCCATGTCTTTGCGAATTACGACTCATTTATGGCAACTCTGCCATGACGAATCCCCCCTTGGATGGGTGGCTGTGAAGGAGACAACAGCTATCCGTTAAAGACATGGTTAATGATGACACAATTTATGATGCCAGCAAGTGCGCAAAATACTGTTTAATCAAAAACACACACAAACACGCAGTGTAGCCTAATTGAATGAACATTTTGCACACTGAAAATGCGTGTCAGGTGTTTGGATAGAACAGGTACACTACTAAAGTCGCAGCATTCTTTGTGGCTTGTTGTGTTATACGCAACATTTCCATGAATCATGGATGTGTTGAAGTCATTAATTTAGGAAATATTAGAGGACTTCAGGAGATGTGATGTTGAAATGCATGTGCCGTTGCATGTAATGATTAACTTCCCATGTAGTAAAAAGAACAATACAATTTATTCTAGAAAGGGTGAGTAGGAATAATGATCCAAGACATTAGGCTAAGGTACAGAGGCTAATCCAAAACAAACACAATACCGGGTAAACAATGCACAGGTCAGGCCAGAATAACGATCCAAGACTATAGGCTACGGTACAGAGGCAAATCCAAAAACACAATATCGGGTAAACAATGCACGGGTCAGGCCAGAATAACAATCCAAGAAGAAAATGCTTAGTAAGAAGAAAAATTAATACTCACAATACCTCGCAAAGAGTCTTCTTCTTCTTCCGTGGGTTATTGGCGGATCGCAACCAAGTTGAGTGCATCTACCGCCACCAACTGTACCGGAGTGTGAGGCCGGTCACGGCCCACCCAATTCAACACAACTACACCCCACGACCCTAGAAATTAAAACACAGCCCACTACCCCCCCCACACTCCACTACCTACCCTCCCCCTTCCCTTTCATCAGCTCGTGCACCATCTCCCCCGTGACATCAGTAATACCTATAAACTCCCTAGCAGCACCCACCACCACATCTATCCTAGCATTCCTTCCCTTCACCTGACTACAAACATTCACCACACTACACAGAAACACCAAAAACTCAACCCTGCCCACCACCAACAAATCCTTACCCACCACACACTCATGCTTACACTTCTCTGACATCATCGGTCTGCAATCACCCAGACCATCCTCCGCCACCGGGCCTACAACCCTCTCCTTCTCCACCTGCACCTGCACCTGCACACCAACCTCAAGTCCCCCCACTCTCCGCACTGCTTCCGCATACGTGACCCCATCAGCCATCGTAACCCACTGTGCCTCCGCCGCCTTCTTCTGAACCACACTCGCAAAGAGTCTTCTTCTTCTTCTTCTTTGGGGTTTTATGGCGAATCGCACCCACCAAAGGCGCATACACCGCCACCAACAGCACCGGAGAGCGAGGCTGGACACGGCCCACCCACGTCAACACCACCCCAGCACTCCACGATCCCAGAAATTAACCCCCACCCCACTACCTTCCCTCCCCCGTCCCCTTCCCCTTCATCATCTCGTGCACCATTTCCCCCGTGACATCAGTGAGACCCATAAAATCCTTAGCTGCTCCCACCACAACATCAATCCTCGCATTCCGTCCCTTCACCTGGCTACATACATTTATCACACTACACAAGAACTCCAAAAACTCCACTCTTCCCACCACCAATGAATACTTGCCCACCACACACTCATGCTTACATTTCTCCGACAACACCACACTACGACCACACACACCCACCCCCATTCCCCCCACTCTCCGCACCGCTTCCGCATACGTGACCCCTTCTACCTTTTTGACCCGCTGTGCCTCCACCGCCTTCTGCTGAACCACACACCCCCCAAACGCTGCACTATTCCCCCCACCACAATTACCGTATATACCCGAATATTAGACGACCCTGAATATAAGACGACCCCCCCATTTTCCAGATTTATTTTTGGGGACAAAAACGATTTTTGGGGAAAAATCTGGTTTTCAACAGAAAATAATTTTATTTGAAAATTCTAGTGATAATTAATTGAAAAAAACAACAACATTTTAACACCATTCATTAACTGTGCTATAATGTAATACATGTACTGTAATAAATCCAAAAATGACGCCAATGCCTCATCAGCTATTAAGGAAACATGTTAAGCTGAAATACTATATTTTCTGAAAACAATGTTAATGTCAGTATTTTTTCTTTTGGAAAAGTACGTTCCGACACGGAATTTATGTTTATGTTTTGGCCTGTGTGTTGTTATCAACTGCCCATTTTGACAGCACGAAAGGATTGCCAGGCATACCTGTAAAAACGCAAACCCAGCGCGCTACAGCCATGGAAGCAGCAAACAAACGAACGAGATCATAGAGATTCTAGACAAACTAAAAAAACTATGCATGTTTCTAAACGGTTCCATGACCATAGACGTAGTAAAACACAGTTCGCTTGTCATGTTTGCGCTGATGTTGTTCGTCACATTAGTTTCGATTCTGGGAGTACCCATTTTTTAACGCTGGCTGTCCGTTTTACATATAGCACATTTAAATATTTGGATTAATTTGTCACAAAATAAAGTGCACTCTGTCAATGAGTTCAGAAATGAATGATATAACTGTTTCGAACGTGTTGGTTTATTTGACCAACTTTTGAAGCGCTTTTCTCAAG
>JACXGM010015077.1:0-14605 GCA_016801145.1 Umbra pygmaea | reverse complement strand
GTGTGAGCGGACTGAACATGCGCAAAACTTTTTTATTTCAGTAATCAATCCGCGGATCACGTGTCTCCCGAACCGAAGATATTGATCCGAACGGATCACGGATCAATGACGATACGTTGCACCACTAGTCAAGTCCCGTATTCCCTATACCTGCCTGCCTGAGTGCAGAGCTTTATATTCATTTTTGCCTTTTATTAGCTAGTCTGAGTACTATGCACTCATGGTTCAGTATTTTTTAACTTCAGTTCTACGTGTCTCTATCACCAGAAACTTCCTGTGACAATAATCTGTTACCTGTGTACTCTTGGATAGCTGCTTAAAACCCTGGACACCTGTCCATCCACATTACTATTCCTGCCAGTCATCTGCAGTTATTTCTCCCAAGCTCTATAGTATATCTGCCAGTCATATTTCTACCATCTGACTGTGTTCTATTGGATCTGTTCTACCACATCCGTAACTGCTATATTACTCCTACAGCTATGATTCAACAAATCACTTTATTATTAGTACTCACTATTCCATTGTCTACATTTGGATTCACTCCTGGAATTTCTGAGCCTATATCCTGACACAGCTGGGAGTGCCTGAATTGACATGTAGGTGGATCAAAGACTTCTGGTCCAACAGGAGGCAGCAGGTTAGGCTGGGGAAAACCTTCTTTGACCCCCTGACCATCAACACCGGTTCCCCTCAAGGCTGCATCCTATCACCCCTACTCTTCTCCATGTACAGCAGCTGCACATCCAGTCACCACTTGGTCAAGCTCCTAAAGTTTGAAGATGACACCACCCTCATTGGATTTATTTCTAGTGGAGATGAGTCTGTCTACAGGTTGGAGTTTGACCATCTGGTGTCCTGGTGCAGCCAGAACAACCTGAAGCTCAATTCCATAAAAACAGTGGAGATGGTAGTGGACTTTAGGAGAAGCCCAGCTGCCCTCCCCCCATTGCCCTGTGTGACGTCCCAGTCAACTGTGTTGAGTCCTTCCACTTCCTGGGCACCGCCATTGCCCGGGACCTCAAGTGAACATCAGCTCCCTCGCATAAAAAGCACAACAGAGGATATACTTCCTGCAGCAGCTGAAGAAGTTCAACCTGCTAAAGAGTTTTGATGGTGCCCTTTTACACAGCCATCACAGAGTCCATCCTGACCTCCTCAATCACTGTCTGGTACCCTTCAGCCACCGCCAAGGACAAGGGCAGGCTGCAGTACATCATTCACTCTTCTGAATGGGTGATTGGCTGGAATCTGCCTCCATTACAAGACTTACACACCTCCAGATCTTGGAGGAGAGCAGCAAAGAGCTCTCACCATAAGAAGAGTTTTAGAACCAGAACAAGAATTAAGTTACCAGAAAAAAATCCTTGTTTGTTAAAACTTACTTGGCAATAAATCTCTTTTCTGATTCTGATTCTGATCAATATCAAGAAATACCTGCTTTCTTTTTCTGTTGCAAACTATTTTTCTAATATTTTAAGATTGACCCATCTGTGTGCTTGGTGCTCAAAGTGGTGGGGGAGCACCACATGTCTACACTACTTTGAAAAGTACTGGGGCAAATGCCAGCTTACCACTTATTGGTCGGCGACTCTGAACTTCCCTCATTTTAGACTAGCCGACCCAACACAGTAAATATAGAACTGTCCTCCCAGTGAGTGACACTTCCTCTAAAGTGCATAGTGTCAATGGCTAACTTTCAGCAGGACAGATAAAACACATGGGCCTGGCTTTTATAGTCCCTCCAAGGCTCAGGGACAACAGATATTAGCCATTACAAAGACAGCACTGAGGCGAGTGTGGATGCACATGCTTCATAATGTCCACAGCTCACGATCGGTGTATGTATGCGTGTGCGTGCACTCAACTTTCTGTGACCATTAAGTTTCATACTCTAGATGAGTGTGTATCTATTTATTTGTTCTTGTTCAGGAAATTAGGTACAGTAACTGGAAACCAAGATCGGTCTGAATCCAAACATTCACAAATATACAAGCTGTGGACATCCAACCTTGTAACCTGGCAAAGAATGTTGCCAAAGCCATGTGAGCCATGTGTAGTCAAACCATGTTCTGCCTACAATAAACTGTGTGTTGATGGTGCATAGTTCAATGAAAATAATGTAGCAGAGTTCAGTATCAGTTTGTTCTTCCGTCCCTGCAGTAACCAATTAAACACTAGTCACTTGTTTATATATTGTGGAAAAACACTGGACAGAGAATCTTCAACTTGGGCTTCATTTTGTGCAACATTTGCTCTTTCCCAAGACTGGCCTAGTCTTTTGAGCACTAAAAGGTATGACCATACAGTATATAATAATTACATATTTAAATGTGACATACATTTAAAAAAACAAAATACCACATATTTCATTGACATACATGTACAATAAGCATTAATTTCCCACACATAAGCATTCAGTCTTGTTTGAATTTGTAGACTATAGTCTAATTGTTAACTGACGTAAGGCAAGAGAAAACATAGTAGTATTTTAATATTATTTATTTAAATACTCTTATATATATACCATACATCGACAGACATTATACATTATACATCACTTCAACACAATGTAAACCATGGGTAAATGCAGATATGGATGTCAAATGTGGAAATATATGTCACATAAAAAACGGCCAATTGTTATATATTTTGACAGATATGTAGATATATGTGATAATGCTTCCACCATATATGCTGATAACAGACATGTAAGTTATATACATATATGGCCATGAATTAGAGTTCCGTATGGTAAAGCACTAACCTGTTTCCCCTCTTGGTCTCTTTCGGCCTCTTCCTATTTATCTCATTCTCTATAAAGCAATGTTTGAAATTATAATTCATGGGTATGAGTGAGGGCTTAAAGTGTGTCTTTCTTTCCCCACAAATCTTTCATTCTCGTATGAAATACATAAAGACAAACACTGCATCAAGAAAGAATTTACAGCGCTTCACTTTTTCCACATTTTGTTATGTTACACCCTTACTCAGAAATGGATTAAATTACTTTTTTCCCAAAACATTCTACAAACACTACCCCATAATGACAATGTGAATGAAGTGTGTTTGAAATCTTAACAAATTTATTAAAAGTAAAAAAAACGTGAAAAGCACATGTACATAAGTATTCACAGCCTTTGCCATGACACTCAAAATTGAGCTCAGGTGCATCCTGTTTCCACTGTTCATCCTTGAGATGTTTCCACAACCTGACTGTAGTCCACCTGTGGTAAATTCAGTTGATTGGACATGATTTGGTAAGGTACACACCTGTCTATATGAGGTCCCACAGTTAACAGTGCATGTCAGAGCACAAACCAAGCCATGAAGTCCAATGAATTGTCTGTAGACCTCCGAGACAGGATTGTATCGAGGCACAGATCTGGGTAAGGGTACAGAAAAATATTTGCGGCATTGAAGTTCCCAATGACCACAGTGGCTTCCATTATCCGAAAATTGAACAAGTTTGGAACCACCAGGTAGAGGTCTTCACGGGTCCAAAAATTAAACCGCCAAGATTTGAGACCCGATCCGAAAGGACCCGTGTACAAATAGAACCGTACCCGAAAAATACCCAAGATTTTTTTGACAAACGGACCCATGCCGGTTCGGGTCCAAAAGACCAGTTCATACCCAAAACAATTAACATAACATTATTATTGTGCCACAACAGGCGACACTATCAGAGCCCAGAATTGAACCCGATTTATCATCTTCTGGAGAGATCTGAAAATGGCTGTGCACCGACACTCCCCATCCAACCTGATGTAGCTTGAGAGGTCCTGCAAAGAAGAATGGGAGAAACTGCCCAATAATAGGTGTGCTAAGCTTGTAGCATCATACTCAAAAAGACTTGGGGCTGTGATTGCTGCCAAAGGTGCTTCAACAAAGTATTGAGCAGAGGCTGTGAATACTTATGTATATGTGCTTTTTGATTTTTTTTAAAATAAATTTGCTAAGATTTCAAACACACTTCTTTCACATTGTCATTATGGGGTATTGTTTGTAGAATTTTGAGGGAAATAATTAATTTAATCAATTTTGGAATAAGGGTGTAATATAACAAAATGTGGAAAAAGTTAAGCAATGTGATACTTTAGGTATGCACTGTAAATATTCCATTGTCTTTGCTTTGTTCAGACTTCTGTTGCAATAACTGTACATATACTTATATAGTTTACTCTGAAGAGTAAATACCCTGTATTGTTATTATTTGTCCTGTGTAATTCATGTGTAACTTTATGTCATCTTGCACCTTTTCACTTTTATTTTGGCCAGGTCACTGTTTCAAATAAGAAACTGTTCTCAAAGTGCCCATCTGGTTAGATGATTGTCATATAAAAAATTAAAACATCTTTGCTGGATAAGGTCCTCCTGGTATTCCCAGACAGTTTTTGGGTGGGAGCTATGGGCACACAGACCAGGAGCTCTACTCTTCGGGGGAGGATGATGACAGCAAAGTGCACCAGATCTGGGTGGAGGTGGATGGAGTGAAGCTGTATGACAGCTGGTTTGTGGACTGGCAAGTCCTGGACGGGATGGAGGAGGAAGACGTAGATGGTGAAGGGGACAATAACAATTATCCATTAGACACAGACCCTAGCTGGCTAGCGGCACATCACCTACCCATTCTCTTAACTGGGTACACTGGCCAGCTAACATCCCCCTCACTGTCAGACCCACAGATCAGTCAGGCTAACCGGCTATTGGCCTCCTTGCCACCTAGGCCCAGGTGGATTGGTCTGCTGGACGACCTGTGGGAGCTTCCTCTAACAACCAGCCTGCCATTGTCGCAACCGTCATAGCCCCCACCTTGGTGGACCTGCCATTCGCCATGCCGGTGCAAGCAGCTCCGCCCTTCACGCCAATTCTCAGATTGTAGCCCTGGACACCAGCGATTCTCAACACCCTGTCTGATATGAACACATCCCATGACACAGATCTCCATCCCCGGACACCAGCACTTCCCAATCACATGAATGCATCACACACAACAGATTCCAATCACCCGAATACTGATCACCTGTGCCCTAATATCTGTCTGTATAAAGTCCTGTCTGTTTGTTCCTGTCCTCATTAGGTATTCTTCTTCTAACGACATACTGAGCTTCGTGTGTCCTGTCTTTTGATCTAAGTACTTAACTTTTTGTTGTGACCTGTTTTTGCCCTTGCCTTTCTGTACTTTTGCCAGAGATTACCTGTGTACCGAACCCTGTCTGTCTACTGTTTATTCTTGATCCTGATCTGTCTGCCTGGATACCTGAGTACCGAACTCTGCTTGCCTGACCTGTGCATTGAAACTGATTATTAAATTATATTGTGAATTTTAATCCGCTCTGCCTGAGTTGTGTTCGATATAGTTGCACAAGTTCTTTGATTTGTTCTTGGACATCAGCTACCTGCCAGTCTCATGAGCCCTGATCCCTCCATCTCTCTTTTTGTGTGAAAAGAATTTAGCAGATGCCTCAGTCACCATTTTAACAACCCTCTCAAGATTTTGCGCTTGGCAAGGCCAGTTGTGCACCTCCATGGGGTTGTTGATGAAGTGTTTCACCTCCAAGGTGAAACCACGAAAGTGGACTGAGGTTATAAAAATCTGTACATAAAAATAGCATAGCTAAAGGGTTGATGGAGTCAATGGGACACAGCATGAACTTATATTGTTCAGTGTTCTCTCCCATGTGGTTAGTGTAAATTAAAATACAATATATAGCCAAATGCACCGGTATGTGGACACCCCTACTCATGGTGGAGGAGGGATAATGATCTGGGGCTGTTTTTCAGGGTTTTTGGCTAGGTCCCTTAGTGCCCATTTCTATTACGTGAGCTTTCAGCCACATATACTAGACCTCTTGAGAAAAGCTCGAGACGAGATACATTTGTATTTTGTAAACTTGCGGGTCTCTCGAATAGCCACTACATTTAATGCGACCTCTCGAGGTAGCGTACAAGAGGATTTTGAATGATCCCACCTTTGCAAATGTAAATGCAATTTTTCGATCTCAACAAATGTTGTAGGGGCGACAGTGGCTCAGTCGGTCAAGTAGGTTGTCTAGCAACCGGAAGGTTGGTGGTTTGATCCCCGGGTCCATGAGCAAGACACCTAACCCGAGCTGCTCCCGACGAGCTGGCTGGCGACTTGCATGGCTGACACCGCTGTCAGTGTATGAATGAGTGAATGAATGGGTGAGTGTGAGGCACTGTAAAGCACTTTGAGTGGCCATTGGTTAGAAAAGTGTTATATAAATGCAGTACATTTGTATTACAGGGAAATACTTCAAGTGTAGGTCAATGGACTGGTCTGGTTTCTATATGCGAAGTGCTCATGCATCAGCTCGAGACGTCTCGTGGGACATTCCATGACACACCCACAACCATGTGATTGCTGTCATGCGAAATGACAATGTAAAGAGAACCAGTATGGAAATTATTATTCAAATTACACAAACAAAACTTTTTCCTTTTCAACAACTTTCACAGTCTAAATAGGCCCTTAGTTCCAGTGAACAGTCATGGTTAATGTTACCGGGTGCAAAGACATTTTAGACAATTGGGTGCTTCCAACATTTTGGGGAAAGCCCTTTCCTGTTCCAGCATGACTGTGCACTTGTTCACAAAGTGGGGCCCATAAAGACATGGTTTGACGTGTTTGGTGTGGAGGAACATGAGTAGCCAGCACAGAACCCTGACCTCAACCCCATTGAATATTTTTGGGATGAATTGGATTGGCGATTGCAAGCCAGGCCTTCTTGTCCAACATCAGTATCTGACCTTAAAAATGCTCTTTTAGCTGAATGGCCACAAATTCCCACAGACACTCCCTAGAAGAGTGGCGGCTGTTATAGCCACAAAGGGGAGCGGGGGAGTCCATAATAATTCCCATGGTTTTGGAATGGGAGCTCCAACAAGGTCACATTAGTGTGATGGTCAGCTGTCCACATACTACTGGCTATTTAAGTTTTTACATTGTATAGTAATGCATTGTATTTTGAGGAGGGTACAGATAATGGATATGTGTATTCTAGTGTTCAAAGGTCCATATATCCTATTTGTTCTCTACTCCCAAAAGTATTGTGGTGAGACAGTCAGCTCCCTCACTAAACATGCAGACAGCTCATTGTAACTCTGGGCATACCATATATAAAAATAGATATTATATCAAAGTAATGGGATATTTGCTGTTCTCTCTCCAACTCTGCACTCCCTTATGTGTTTTATTTTTTATTGGTCCCTCTTTCTGTGGTGCTTTTCAAGAGTAACCCCTTTCAGACGCATGCAATTCCAATGGGACTGGGGACAGGCAGTCGGCTCACTTCCAGAGTAAACATATAATCATCCCTCGGACAGCTATAATTATATCTGAGACGTGAAGGAACAGAAGGGAGCGTGATGGGAGAAAACTATACAGACAGGCATATACCCAGTATAAAACCCTAGAGTCAGACAGAGAGTCAGTAAAAAAAAACATGCAGACAGACAGGTACACAAGAGAAAACCATACAGGCAGACAAAGTAGAAAACTACACAGGAAGGCTGATACACTTTAGAAAACAGAATAAGAAAGCAGATACGCATTAGAAAACTATACAGAAATACAGATACACTGTATTCTCCAATGACCGACATGCTGCTGCTGCTACTGCATCGTTTTTATTTTCTTCATTATTTAACTCTCTGTAGTTTCATTCATAATATACATGTAATGTATATTTCTTATATTTCCATGTTCGCTGTCACAACGTGGTGGCAATGTTGTTTTTTGCAGGTGTGGATGGAGACCAGAATTCAGTGAGGAGTGTTTGAGATGTTTAATCAACACACATGGAACACTTGCTGGTATTGACTGAGAGGGCTGAAGGACATGTATAGTGGCTGCACAATGAATATATTCTTTCTACTAGCCTTATTAGCCTGCATCTGCCTCCTGTCTCATACCTCTTGGACGCATCAAGTATCCCATGTGGTCGATAGCCACGAGTAGAACCTGGATCATCAACAACACCTATTGAAACAACTCGACACCACTTTACCAGTAACACCTCACCTTTCGCATTGTCACTCCCCCTTTTCCCCAGGTCATGCTGGGATTACCTTGGCTTCAGATGCACCAACCTTTCATTGACTGATCCCCGTGGATGTCAAGATTTCCAGGACATCTTTTCCATCTCTCACACTACACGTCTCCCGCCTCACAGATCCTGGCACTGTGCCATAGACCTGATCGAAGGAGGAGTGCCCCCGCGGAGTTGGGTCTATCCCCTGTAGCAGACAGAGACAGAGGCCATGGAAAAATACAACAAGGATGCACTTTAACAGGGCTTTACATGTCGCACTTCTTCCCCTGCATCTGCAAGCTTCTTCGTGTCAAAGAAATATGGAAGACTGATACCCTGTATCAATTACAAAGGGCTGAATGATGTCACAGTGATTTACAGATACCCATTCCTGCTTGTGCCCTCTGCCTTTGAACAACTACTCGGGATACTGTAGTTCACCACATTGGACCTGTTTTCTAAGGCCTGTTGTTTCATCCCTTTTACTGATCTTCCCTCCTCTCCCCATGGAACTGAGGCCTTGTTCCAACATTGTCGCCCAAGGTGTTCCCCAGTTCACCTCTTGTGTCTGGGAGGCCTTTCTGGAGAAGATTGGTGCCACGATTATCCTCACATCTGCATACCAGCTCAGTTTAACGGACAGGTGGAAAGAACCAAGAACTCGGGAGGTTTCTATGCAGTCATTGCCAGGACCAGCAAAGGTGAGTGGACACAGTTTCTATCTTGGGCAGAGAATACACAAATCTATCTTCTCTACTCCTCCACAGGACTCACTCCATTTTAGTGCATCCTGGGATACCAACTGGCCCTGGCCCCCTGACCTCCAAGCCAGACTGACACGCCAGCAGTGCCGCATTATCTGCCTATGTGTGTGAGTGAATGTCATTGTGCTCCTTGTCATTGTGGGCAGGCATGGTGGCCGAATGGATAACACTGTAGGTTCTGGGTTTGAATCCCTCCACGCCTTTCTCTGTGGAGGTTGCATGTTCTCCCTGTGTCTGCGTGGGTTTCCTCCAGGTGCTCTGTTTTCCCCCACCATCGAAAAAACATGCAGGGTAGGTTCTCCAGTCAGAGCCCCTAACGAAAGCACTGGCTTAGATCTGGAGTTGGTCCCCAGGCGCTGTAAATGGCTGCCCACTGCTCCCTTGAGGGATGGGTTAAATTCAGAGAATGAATTTTGCTACATGTATATGTATGTGACAATAAAGTACCTTTAAATTGTGCTCATTCCTCATTTCTTTACATTTTATACAGTATTTGGGCTTAGTGTGTTTGAACTTGTTAAGTATACTGCTATCATGTTCAGTAAACTACATTATTTGCCTGCATCTACCTGAAATATCCAGGTGTCCCATCTACATCCACCAATAACATTGTATATCATATTCTTGATGGAAATATTACTCCATTCCAGTGTTTAAATATTTTATTCTTCTTTTTTGATCGTTTATAACTACCTCAATTTCATCATTAGGAATGGCTTGTTAGTAAAAACTCCACTGTAATGAGCACACCAGTTGGATCTGGCATATGTGACGCATTTGATTACACCATACAGGCAGGCAGACACACAGTAGAAAACATTTTAAAATATCAAATATGAAACATTACATAGTGGTATAATACAGTTGTATGCAACAGTTTAGGCACCCCTGACAATTTCCATTAATTTCATTTATAAATGATTATAGCAATTTCATTTTGATTTATCAAATAACTGAAGGACACATAAATATCTTTCACTCTGCTCTGAAGAGTGGCAACATGGGGGGCTCAAAAAAACTCTCAAATGACTTGAAAACAAAGATTGTTCAACATTATGATTTAGGGGAAGGCTACAAAAAGCTATCGCAGAGATTTAAGCTGTCAGTGTCCACTGTGAGGAACATAGTGAGGAAATAGAAGACCACAGGCACAGTTCTTGTTAAGGCCAGAAGTGGCAGGCCAAGTAAAATATCGGAGAGGCAAAGGCAAAAGATGGTGAGAACGGTCAAAAACAGCACACAGACCACCTCCAAAGACCTACAACATCATCTTGCTGCAGACGATGTCACTGTACATCATTCAACAAATCAGTGCACTTTGCACAAGGAGAAGCTGTACGGGAGAATGATGCGGAAGAAGACTTTTCTGCACACATGCCACAAACAGAGTCGCTTGAGGTATGCAAAAGCACATTTGGACAAGCTAGCTTCATTTTGGAAGAAGGTGCTGTGGACTGATGAAACAAAGATGGAGTTATTTGGTCTAGTCATAACAAGGGGCATTTTACATGGCAGCAAAAGAACACAGCGTTCCAAGACAAACACTTGCTACGCACAGAAAATTTTGGTGGAGGTTCCATCTTGATGTGAGGCTGTGTGTTAGAGTGGAGGGTCGCATGGATTACACTCAATATCGGCAGAAACTTGAGAATAATGAAGAGGAATCAGTCACAAAGTTGAAGTTATGCCAGGGATGGATATTTCAACAAGACAACAACCCAAAACACTGCTCAAAATCTACTTTTGTGCAGAGGAACAAGTACAATGTTCTGGAATGGCCATCCCAGTATATCACTGAAAATCTATGGGGTGATTTGAAGCAGGCTGTCCATGTTCAGCAACCATCAAACCTAACTAAACTGGAGATGTTTTACAAGGAGGAATGGTCCAAAATACATTCATCCAGAATCCAGACACTAATTACAGGCCATAGAGGCTGTTATTTCAGCTAAAAGAGACTCAACTAAATATTGATGTGATATTTTTGTTGGGGTGCTTAAATTTATGCACCTGTCTAATTTCATTTTGATGCATATTGCACATTATCTGTTCATTCAATAAACATAATTTACATAATGAACTACTGAAATATTGTTCGTGCATTAAATGTTTAATTCGAATATAACAAAAAATACTTTTAATTACATTACTTTAATAAAAATTAATACTGTTCATTAGTCTTTGTCATCTGTGAAAACATTAGCCATGAAAGGAAACAGATAAATATTTTTAAAAGTATGTTATATACAAACATGTTAAGTTGTGACATATTAAATTAAATACTCTACTAAACAAATATGAATTTAAGCATAATTGTTATGATTGCTTATTCATTGTTTTCACCGTTGCCCCCTGCTGGCTGTGACAAGCTTGGTCTTCCAGCCCTTTTTGAGCCCGTTCCATGTCTTATGTACTGATTAACCGGACTCTATGTTAAATCATTTCATCTACCAATCGATCATTATCTCACAAAGTCAACAATACACAGCTGTCATAATTTCATTCATCAGCACTATTTAATTTAGTTCCTGGTCTGTGTGTAGATAGAGTTTTGACTCATTGTAGCCTATTCATTTTGGTGAAAGTGTTTTCTGTTTATTAAAGTGCAGTTTACTTTCACGTTGCTTTCGCCTTTGTCTCTGCTCTCTCCCTACACCCAGACATTGTCACAATTGTAGAAGTCAGTATAGGATCTAAACTCAGTTGTATGTTGTAAAGCTTTTCACCTATTAAAACTATGATGAATGGGAGCGAAAACCAATCATGGCACATCAACCACACAGCTGACAAGCAGTGGGTCTCACATTGGCTAGGATTTGTTCTCTACTGTAGAGCAGGGCTAGAGATTTGTTCTCTACTGTAGAGCAGGGCTAGAGATTTGGGAAGACTTGATGATGGGGCTCTTATGAGTATGATGCTATAGTTGAGGGGATGCTGTTTAGTAGTGCTGTTTTGAGCTGGGACTATTGTTGACCAACACAGTATGCAGGCATGTGGGCCAAATCCAAATATATGCACACATGTTGGCATATTCAACGTAACCACAGGTTTATACACACATAGATTTGGCTGTGTATAAACAATAATATTTCCGATTTTTCTGGGTACCTGTCATGTTGTGCTGAAGTTACTCGTGCTTTCCAAGGTGCTGAAATTAATGTACACAGATGTCTTTCAAAGTAAATGCAAATTATGAAAAAAGACTGATAAACAGAAAACCGCATCTCTTTCAAGATATGCAACACGCACAGACTGACAATACAAACAGTGAGCGACACCGTACTGAAACAAGACTACAACTAAATACATGAACTAACTGCAAAGTGACCACAGCTCTACATGTTTGAGGATGAGGACAAATGATCTATTGAATAATTGGGCACAAGTGATGTCTGAGCGGGAACTGAACTGACAACAATACACATAGGGGAGGAATCAAAATAACACAAAGGACGTTAACCAAATCTACTTCACATATACGGGAGCAACTTAAAAATGTATATCTGGTTGCCCTAAGGGAAACGGGACAGCAAATACAGTATGTTTACACTTTATTTGGATAGCCAATATTACTATCTGTAAATACTCTGTAGTCATGTACACTATAACAAAATATAAAAAATACAAATGTAATGATTGTTAAGGTTAAGGTTAGGTTCAGAAAAAGGGTTAGGGAAATTGTTAGGGTTCAGGGATAGAATAATGTTTAAGGTTAGAGTGGTAGTAGATCGTTAAAATTGAAATGTAACTGATAGTCTGTTTATAGTCTGTAAAATATCTACAGTTTAAATTTCCAAATTAAGTGTTACCATATATTTCCATTTCCCCTTACCGTTATCCTAACCTAAGTGGATCACACACAAACACACATGCAAACACACACAGACACACTCATGAATATGCACAACTTAACACTCAGACACATAAATTACACATACAGAACACACTAAGGAACACACCTTGAATGCACGCATGCCCCACCCACATATTACTACAGAAAAACAGGGTGTTTTAAGTGCAGGGATGGGGAGGTTGCTTCAGGCTTTTTCTTTGCTCATTATATCTCAACGTTTTTTTTAATGCTGTCAACAAACTAGTATGCTCTGTGGTTACCAATGATTTTATATGCCCATGCTGAAGACTTGCCCATGCTGTTTATTTACAGCTTTTGATTAGAATATCTAATTACATCCATGATGTGTTATCTGTCATTGAAAAGAACTTGGTTGACATTTCAGGAAACTGAACAAAACAAAATGGACTGCATCCATAAATACCATTTCTTTCTTTGCGTCACCTGACTCCGAAACCTGGCAAGCCTCTGTCTTTTATGTGAAAGTTCCCTCTAATTTTGCTTTGTTGCCCCGAGGTGGATCGAGTAGGAGAAGGAGGAGTGATGTCACAACCATTTATACAAATTCCACATGAAAAATAATACATAAAAATCTTCATAAAACAGTAAAAACTCTATTATAAGAAGCTATTAGTTGGCAATTAAACTACGGTACCTTAGCCTGAGAACCTAACTCTCTTCCTCACCCCTCCTCTTTTCCTGTAGTAGCCAGAAGTAAAGCCAGAGGTGAGCTGGGCCAGAGCTAGGTTAAGGCTTGTTGGGGCCACAGGTTGATCCATTAGAGACACTGGGGAAATGAGAGGGAGGCTGAGGCTACAGCTGGGGTCAGGAGAAGACACGTTAATCACAGCTATCCTGTCAACAACAAAGAAGGGGCCTCACCCAAAATGCTCCACCGCTGTAATAACACCACGCCACTATTACAGGCAAGGAGAGGTGTCAAAAGAGAATGAGACAAAAACTGATGACGCAATTGAAAGACTTAAGGAGAAGTGTGGGAGCTGCGCATGTTTTTGTATATTACAATCATGGAGGCATTGGAGTGGGTAATCAAGATTGAAAAATGTGTTTTAAAAGTGTTTTATGTTTTACATTCAGGCATTGATATTTCTTCTTGTGTTTAGTAAACAACATTTTAAACAAGTGAATTTTAATTAACTTCATTACCTCTATACAATATTGCCTGTGTAGCGATTGTCCATTCATTTCAATAGAAAGCAATCTGCACCCCTGCGGCTAATCTACCAGATCCAGCAGAGATTTGGATGCGGTACGACTGGTGTGTCGCGTGAGTTCGATTTTTCCAACTTGTACAGTGTTTTGCCATACGGTATCAGAACCGGAAGTTGACGTACCACCAATGAAGAGCTAATATGTGGCATTCACCTATGGGCTTTTGGGATTGCGAGAAAAGCTTTGACAGCTCAGCTGAAGACAGAATGGAACAAGTACACAAACTCTTTCTTGAAATCTTTTTAGCAAGTTTAGTTATACTTAGCTAAGCAAGATGTGTACTGTTTGTGTACACCGCATTCCGAAATATTATGCAAATTGGAATTGTCATAAACATTTAATATTTCGTTTTTCAATCAAACTCATGGATGGTATTGTGTCTCCGGGCTCTTTGGATCACTGAAATCAACCCCAGACACCTGTGATAGTTAGTTTGCCAGATGACCCCAATTAAAGGAAAACTACTTAAAGGGATACTTCACCCTACAGCTATTTGGAAGTGCTAGTAGCTTCCCCCAGACATTTGTAGAACAGTGAGATATGTTTTACCCATGCCTGGCTAGTGTAAGAGCAAGATTTGAAATTTCGCGGGGTATTTTCATACGCTGACGTCACCGTGTGGGTCCAATGGACTTTGGAGATAGGAAAAATGAATGTAGGCATGTATTCTGTCGCGAAAATAAGCATCCCTGTTATAC
>JACXGM010015076.1:0-13714 GCA_016801145.1 Umbra pygmaea | reverse complement strand
CTAGCACCACCAGATACTAACACACATAGCAACGTTAGTTACTAATGTTTAGATGGGCCCTAGCTAGCACCACCAGATACTAACACACATAGCAATGTTAGTTACTAATGTTTAGATGGGCCCTAGCTAGCACCATCAGATACTAACACACAGAGCTGTATATAGAGAGTTTGGCCAACTCAAATCATGGGCGCCATATTGGATACCATCGTCAGATGACTCTACAGCGTAACCCTATAGGGCAAATATACTATCTTGAAATAAATTGCTTATTTTCACTATAAACAGGCATATACATGTTATTATCAACATTTGTCAATATGTAAAAGGCCCTTACGGAAATATCCCAGTGTATATTTATTTTCTATTTCATAAATGGGCCTCTAAAAAATGCCCTTTGTAGTGAGTGACCAAGTCGCCTAATAAGTCTCTGAGCAGTGTTTACCTTTTTCTCTTCAGTCTCCCGAGTCTGACGTAACCTTTAGTAGTTCATCCATCACTGAGGATTGTAATATACTGCATTGTTAGGCTATTATTATTATTATTATTATTAAAAGACATCTATAAAACCTTCCCATATCGTAGGCTAAAAAACCAAGCACAGACAGATTTGAGAAAAAGTTCAGGCCAACACTACATCACCAGGCACACTAGCAATACTGTAGTCAGGGTGAAGCAGAAAAAACTTCTTTCATTTCTAAAGCAGTGTTAGAACTTACCTGAGCGCATGGTACACATTAACAATGGTATTTTTATATTTGTCCTATGTATATTTTGTTATCAGAAGTCGAAAGAGAGAAATTGACATTTACCTCACACAATAATGAGTGGACAAAAGTTTGGCATTTTTTCAGTGATTTATGTCTTTTTTTTAATTATTATAAAAATGTTCCACAATTCCCTGCATGTCAACGGGAATCAGATTAATGTTGGTAATCAACATGGAGTCTACAAAACACATGACCACCTCGTAGCTAGCAGCACCAGATACAAACACATTTTGCAATGTTATCTACTAACATTAAAACTGGTCTAGCTAACAACACCAGATACAAACACATGTTGCAACGTTAGCTACTAAAATTTAAATGAGCCTAGCTAGCAGCACCAGAAACAAACGCATGTTGTATGTTACTTAGTAACCTTTAAACGGGCTTAGCTAGCATCACCAGATATAAACACATTGCAATGTTAGCTACTAACGTTTAGACCAGCCTAGCTAGCATCACCAGATATGAACGCATGTTGCAATGTTATCTACTAACATTTAGACAGGCCTAGCTTGCATCACCAGATATGAACACATGTTGCAATGTTAGCTACTAACATTTAGACGGGCCTAGCTAGCATCACCAGATATGAACGCATGTTGCAATGTTAGCTACTAAAATTTAGACAGGCCTAGCTAGCATTACCAGATATGAACGCATGTTGCAATGTTAGCTACTAACATTTAGACGGGCCTCGCTAGCATCACCAGATATGAACGCATGTTGCAATGTTAGCTACTAACATTTAGACGGGCCTAGCTAGCATCACCAGATATGAACAAATGTTGCATTGTTAGCTACTAACATTTAGACGGGCCTAGCTAGCATTACCAGATATGAACGCATGTTGCAATGTTAGCTACTAATGTTAAGACGGGCCTAGCTAGCATCACATGGCCACATGTAAGGGTGCATTTTTTTATTCTACCACAGGAATCATCTTAAACACATGTTTTGTGAAATTATCTGCAACAGTTCGGCAGGGGTGTAGTCAGCCTAGACACACCTGGTTGCAGAGCTCAAGAGGGTTGAGCCTTATTGGACTGACGGGGGGGTATCGGTATTTCACCGGCAGGCCGGCTGTCCACTGGAGCCTGACACCTGCCCCACTGTTGCCAGACCTTCATGTCCCTTCACCACCTGAACCAAATCTCTGGAGCCCAGGAGGCTACGCCTGAGTACCGTCGCATCCCTGCAGGGCTGAAGACTTCCTTTACGGTTGTTGACTAGGAAAAGTGAACCAGAGCCAGGCATGGATATAGGCAGGCTGGTGTTCACTGCAGGTCTGGGCTTCATTTTAATACACTGGTTTTGCTAGGCTGACCTTTTGATAAGGGGATTGTCATTAACTGCCAAATAGACAAGAATGAAAATCATTATAAACAAATCGTAGCTTATTAGATGAAGTTTTTCCTCAAATGGAATTAAGTTAAACTGACTTTTAAATGTTGGATATCAGTGTAAATGTGTTTACTTCAGCCATGTGTCAGTTGTAATAATTTAAAATAGGGAATCATTCTTAATGGTGCGATCAAACAGGTAAATATTTAAGAAGCTCATTGTTATGAAACACCACTTAACAACAAGATGTATAGTTAATATGAAATCTTAGATATGACATTTACTTTGATATTCATAACAGCTGTGAATTAATCAACAGCTGGGCTTTAATTGTTCTACTAGAAGAACAATGACATGTCAACAGACATTTAATCAAGATAGACTATCCTTAATTCCTAACAAAAATAAAAAACATTGACTTTATTTATATTAAATATACAATACAAGATTATACTTCGATTTAAACCCTAAAATGCACAAATATTTTTCTCATTTTGTTTTGACTTTCTATTTTTGCTAGTTAAAAAAACAAACGCAGTATGACTTAAATGCAAGAACACAACCAGCTTAAAAAAACATTTCTCAAACCTAGCTGGGAGCAGAAGCCGTTATGCCAGAGATGATTATTTAAATGGTCAGCTGTCTGATACCATCCCAGATCCACCGTCCTGCACTCATCTGTCCCACATCAAACACACACAGCTTCTCAGCAGGGAAAATACATTGTGGCAGCTGGACCTTACAGCCAGTCCACTTTGTAAACATCCCGTAAAACAACAACAATAATATTGTCCTACACCACTTGGAATGAATAGTGAAACTGAAACTTAATGCACAGAAACCCTGGAATCTCATGGCACCATGAACATTAGAAAATATTGTTTCGCAATTACATAACAAGTAAATATGCTCGTACAATAGCTTTTCTTGGACGTTATTTTGAAAGCTGTTTGTTTCCATGAGATTCTCCAAAATACACAGCATTGCCCTGATAACTCATGCTTCACTCTAGTAATTTTACTTTAACATGCAGCTACCTCAGCACTATAGCACCATCTACTGTAAAACTCTCATATGAAGGCTTAATGAAAAAGACTAGTATTACAATTATTTGTACTGAAAACATAATTTCCCTATATTTCCCTATATTTCCCTATATTTCCCTATATTTCCCTATATTTCCCTATATTTCCCTATATTTCCCTATATTTCCCTATATTTCCCTATCAATAACAGATGATTGAGACAGCAACATATTTTTTGTCACACGGCGCGGTACTGGACCCCTTCCAGAGACACAAATGGACCCAGAGGAATGTGTCCAGTACTGGATCGATTTGCTGGTGACTGAGGATGAAATTATTTAGTAGTGGAACATAGTAATGAATGCTGAGCAGAGTTGAGGTCAATTCTATTTAAATAATTAAAATAATATTTTATAAAAAAAACTAGTATAGAGAAAATCCAGAAGTAGAATTTGGAAGTAAAATTAAATGGATAATTTAATTGAAAATAAATTGGCATCAACACTGCTGATAAGCTAACAGGGAAATATGGAGTGTTTGATAGATACAGTTAGAAGGTTTAATGCTGGAAATGAAAAGGAGACTACAGAAGTAATGATATCAGAAAACAAATAAAAACATACATGGAAATCAAAACTTACTTGATTTGATATATCCGTTATAGTTATTTTTTGCTGAGAAAAATTGCAAAGACAATGAGAGGTTACAGGGTTGTTGCAATGAGAGCAGATGATGTTGTATGATAATACAGTTTCTAAATAAAGGTTACAGGGTTGGTTATGAAGCCGCTGTTGAGGTTCATTTCTTAAAGGCACTTCTGAATTGGGGTGTGTCTTCAAGACAATAATGGACTAAGCAATGGAAAATATACACTGGTTAATAAAAAGTATGTTTCAATGACTTGCGGGTGATGCTGTCAGCAAGCTGAAATTATGAATGGTTACAATAAAACATTAAACATGAATGTTTTCCATGAAACAAGAGTTCATTTCTGTGAGTCAGCTTTTGGACCCACGAAAGTACATGTTCATAAGTACCGTACAACATCTTTGTAGTACAAAATAAATGTAAGGCTTTGAGTTAAAGGCAGGACAGTGATAGGACACATTAAACCAGAAAGCATGCTCGTCCTGCAATCTGTCGCCAGCGATTGGCCGCCGTGAACACAGCCCCAGTACCAACAGGCATCTATCGCCAGCGAGAGGGGAAAGAGAGCCGACATTGACCGAGAAAGCAGAAAAAGTAATAAAGAAGGGCAGAAAAGCAGAGGGAGGTTGGGGGTGGAGGGGTGGTAGAAGTGAGAGAGAGAGTGAGAAACAAGGAGTGAGTAGAGAAGAGGGAGGTGGTGAGGGCTGTCTGATGGATACAATCTGTCACTATGCGTTTCATGACAACCGGTAGCATTCCAAAAATGAAAATGCAAACATAATTTCCATGTCAGCCCGCATAAGGCCCTGCTCTAAGCTTTCCGCGCGCCATGTAGACAGCAACTCTGGAGCATTCTCTGCTATCTTAGCCATGCAGCCAGGCTATGGCGAGTCAGCTAGTCACATCCATAAAACCCCCGCGAGACATGAGACAACAGCCCCTGCGGTTTAGGTACAGCATGTGCAGCAGATCTGGTTTTGATTAAACAACGTTTCCTTAAACAAATATGGACTAACATAATATATCGAAGTAACATGAAATTACACATTCAATATTTTGCTATTCCCAGGTGCTAATTACCTCAAGAAAAACACACTAGTTTGGGCTGATGAATTATGTCATGTTCCAACACATCTGAAGGATATAACATATGTTATATGGTCATGGTTCTGTGTGCAAATCTCTGCCTTCAGGGACTTGTTTGTTTGCAAGCTGTGTTGTGTCTTACAGCCCCGACTCTGAATGTTTCTAAGTGAATGTGAACCAGGTCAGAAGTGAAGACATGTAAATGTCCTGCTGGTTGGTAGCACAAAGGCTAAAGAACATAAAGAACATAATACAATGTCTTAACTTGGTAAACGGGTGCTTATCTTTGTACCACACACAGGTCTTATACAACTGTGTTGGAGAAAAAGTTATTCTGTATGTACTGTAACAAACGAAAACATGAATTCAAATATATTTAAATAAAGATACATACATGTAATATTGGAAAAAAATACAGAGAAAAAAAAATCTAATAACAATAAAAAGCAGTACATTTTTGGCACTGTAAAACTGCAAACTAACACAAACTAAGAATAAACACCAGCCCAGCCGATGCCACGCTGACATACAGTAGCATGCGCTACAACACATTTAGCATCTTCGCCAGTAATAACAGCAGGACAAAGACACCACTACACCACTACTAAATCAAAACACTAATATCCAACAGAAAACCTACTTCCACAATCAATGCCGTAGCTAACCAAACCATTGAGACTGTTGATTAGTAATAATCGACACAGAAAGAATGAGCCAAAGGCCTGCCACACGTGCATGAACACACACATGACAAATACAGGAAACACACGCCGGGCGTGTCACACCGGTTGACAACTTACAGGCAGGTAATGTGGTGGAGCAATCGGTACGAGAGAGAGGAGAGAGAGGGAAACCACGCTGCTGCACCGACTCCTTACTAGGGTGATGCACAGTTGCTGTCATGCACGAGCAGTCTCGCTCTGAACGGCCACAATCAAAACAACATGCCAGCATCATTCTCTTGTAGACCGACATCTTGGCTACAGTCACGGGCGTTTCGTCGGTTGGTTGGATGACAGGAGGAGAGGAAAAGCTGCAGGTTAATGGCAAGGCAAGATCACTCTCTACCTGGGTAGGATGGTGGGGGGGTACCTGGATGACACGGTCACACCTGAACCATTAAGGCACCGGCTGGGATGACTTCTGTTCTGTAATCAGAGTCTGGTACACTATGTGTAGGATTTACACTATGTGCACCGTTACATCGCCTCGTTGCCTTTGGTTTGAAAGTGTCCTGTGTTCCTATGCATATAAGAAGTGCAACTTCACATTATACAATACATTTACATGGTTGTTTTGATGTCAAAGGGTGAGTGTGTGAGGGTTAGGAGGATGGGGACGTGTGGGTTGTTCAAGGTCATGAAGGATAGAGGAGATTTAAGAGGTGGAGAAGGCATAAGGGGAATTAAGCGTGGTGTCTCGTCAGGAACTAGGCTTTGTCTTTGTTGACTACTACTGGACATGTGGCTGGCATACACTGCAGCCATGGTGTATCCTACTGGATCCTAACAGTATCTGAGTCAGTATTCGCATGGTTTTTAAACCATTACAATTCTAGGCTTTCTTGTCTTCTAAAAACATTTGAAAAATGATTAAACAGCAGTTGCGCTCTTTTTTAGATAGACATTGTATTTTTAATAAATATCAGTCTGGCTTCAGACCAGGTCATATTACCACCTCTGCTGCTACTCTGGTTGTTGATGAAATTGTAAGTGGTATTGATAAAAAGAAGCATTGTGCAGCTCTGTTTATTGATTTAGTGAAGACTTTTGACACTGTGGATCTCCCATTACTTCTTAAGAGGCGTTTATAAATTGGACAAGACCTGGCTGCCTGTAGATGGTTTGAAAATTATTTTAACAGGTAGAACACAGTGTGTATCGACTGATGGAGTAAAATCAGTTTTTTCTTGAAATAGTGAGAGGCGTTCCACAGAGATCAATTCTAGGTCTGGTTCTTTTCACCATTTATATTAATAATATTGGTTTAGCTATAAATACCTGTAAACTTTACCTCTATGCTGTTGTTTATGCTATGGCCCCTACAGCTGACCAGGCTCTTTCTGAGCTCCAATCAGCCTTTAAGTCCGTACAGAATGTTTTTGTTGAGATGAAATTGGTACTTAATGCAGGTAAAACTAAGTATATGCTCATTTCAAATGCACTGAATAATTTACAAACTTTTATTAATTCACTTTTATGTTAGATGGACTGGCTACCAGACCCGAGGTCAGGGATGGCTATCACTACAGATCCCTAAAATCTGTATTGAACTGGGTAGATCTGCTTTTATTTCCTTTTCCCCTCGCATTTGGAATGAGTTACAATGTGCTTTTAAATTGGAGGAACTGGTGTCATTATGGCATTTTAGAAGTTTAACTGAAGATCAATATATTACTGACTGTTTGTTTTATGTGATTGTGTTGCTTTCTTGTTTAAGTGCCTTGCTTGTTCCTGTATGTTGTAATTTTGTGTAACCTACCCAAGTCATTGCTGCAAATGACAACTTGTTCTCAGTCAACTTACCTGGTTAAATAAAACAAAAAATAAATTATCCCCTTTCCACTAGAATGCTATTGCTCATTGACAGCAGTTAACCAAAAGATTTGAAGACTACATTTTTGATTGGTGACATTGAAACAAATATTATATTAAGCAGAACATTATTGTGATTCTTAAAATTATTTTTGAATACAAAAGCAGTGTGCAAGCATAATTTGTAAATAGATACTTGTTATGCTGCACAGAATTAAAATGCCTGTTTGTTCGGCAGGAAAATTGGGAATACCGAGTCTCGGAATACTGATCCAGCAATGAGTTATATCACAGTTCCTATTTCACATGATAGAGTAGAGACACTAACTCTATCACATGATATACTAGGCAACCAATATATTTAAAAAATCTGTTAGTTGGTTTCATGATGAAAATGAGCTTCAAGCATCTGGCAACCCATGAAAATCAGCAGTGATATCTCAAAGTTACGTTGAAGGCGATGAAGCTATCGTTCTAGTTTAATGTCCTGAGAGAAGTCAGTTAAATACACTGGTTACCTGACTGCATGGGATCCGTTTGACTCAGTAAAATATTGGGTAATGTAGTCCTTACAAAATTACATTCAGGAAGTTATTTTGCATGCAGTGAGAGATATATTATCCGTGGTGACCTTAAAAGGTATGAACAGTTGAATATCACGACTAATGGGTTTGTAGGACAATAACAAAGGCAATAGCCAATGTTAAATACCTAGGAATGTTTGCCCCTTCAAAGTATCTCTAGACGTTGAGCAGTGGTGATTTGTAACCATCGACTTCGACATTCAGTTTGAGATAGTGTTATAGCGACACCTGGTGGTAGCCTGTAGTACTGAAATGTGGTGTATGGGAGGAATGTTAGTTTTTAGTAACGTGAGAGTATAACATGCAGACCAGGTACAGGTGAAGGTGCAGACAGCAATATTCACCATTGTCACATGCAGCATGTTCAGTACATTGAACAACAAAAAATTATCTAGGATGCAGACTGTACAATGGGGAGATGTAGGGGCAAACTTATTACTCACAATATATCACTATATTTGAAAGGGTAAAACATTGTTTCATGTTCCAAAGCAGCAGAAAGAGAACACATCCAACATTAGGGTCAGTAGATTAGGTTTCTGTAGTTAAAAGAAACACAACACCGGTTTGAGAGAGATCGAAATGACTTTGCTGTCAAGCCTTCCCTGAGATCTGTTGGTATTGATTGATTTGTCATTATATCTTTGTTGGCTTTAGCACTGTCACATTCCATGTAGTTTAATATTTAATTAATGAAATAATATGAATGTGTCACTAACAGTTTCATGCAGAACCTTATTTTTTATCTGTGCCAATGCAGTTTACTTATAGAAGACAATATTCCATGGAAGACTTGTTGGGTCTTATTACAAGGGTCATATTGAAACAGGGCTGTTTACCTACATGTCTAGAATTACATTGTGAAATCAAATATGACAGGTTTGAAACCAGGCTACACTGGTGATTTTATATCACAATATCTCTGTAATCAGTGTTACATTAAATATTAATAAAATGGTGTGTCCCAAACATGATATTGTGTCCCTTATATTGTTCCCTACTTACAATCAAGTTCCTGTGTGCTCTGGTCAAAATAACTGCCCTAAATAAAGAATATAGGGTGTATATAAAGAGCCCTAAATCATAGATGGTGATATGTTGTAGTTGTTTGTGCACTGTTGTTTAAAAAAGGTGTATGGCCTCATCCAAAGCACAGGTAACACTATTTAAGCATTCATACCATAAAAGGGTAACATTGCTAAGATAAAATGTGCAATTTTGGCTCTACAACAATTATGCTTTTGTTAGCTCAGCTCAAAACTCTGAATCAGACATCTGAAGAGGTGTATGTATGAATATTGTGCATATAATTGAGTTCATACTGTATATGTAGTGTTTCTAATTGGCAATATAAATATTAACATGCTCACACAACCCTTTACCTCTCTAGATGTGTTAATAACATACTATATTTAGAAGAACATAATTGTCTATTTAAATAAACCTGGATTCATTTCTCTCAACCTATAGAATACATTTAGATAAAAGGTCCATCTTAAATCCAGTTAAAAAAGGAAAATACATTCTCCATTACAATATTGAAATGACAAATAAGCTAAGGCACTGTAACAAAAACAATACATACTGTTAAACTATGCATATGCAATTAAGACAAAGCTAAATTATATATACTATATTGTTATTAAAGAACACTAAAATAAGACTTACATCGTTTGCATCCGCATTTCTTTATCCTTTTGGGATCTGTGATGTCATCATGACAGGCTTTGCAGTAGAAAAGTGCCCTGTGTAAACAGCACACACATATTACAACATTTAGTTATCAGTACAAGAGTAATCAAGTAGATATTAAACTACATATGTTGAGGCTTTCTGTGTCATTTCCAACAGCGGAAGCTTAAGTACATTTACAGACCTCTTAACTTCTTTGGCATCGCTGGCGATAAAGAATCCTAAGGTCCCTTCTTGCATTTTGACATGGTTGCCAGGGTTTATTAGGGTGCTGTTGTCAAAAACAAAGATGCATACATGGTAAGTCAAAAGTATAATGATTCGTTTGCAGTTATACTGGGTTCAGGCAGTAATGCCCAATGATACAGAGTTAGACAAAAACACTATCTGGTTTGGAAAAACAGACATTGGTGATTGTGAGGTGACTCTGTTCAATCTGTAAATACATGTTAATCAATGTTGTCATTAAAATGACTCCATTATCTAATGGAAATGATTGATGTCTGTTGAGGATGACAATATGGAAAGCCTGAACGGTAAAAGGGGAAAATAGTTTTGGCAGAAATCTAAGTTTATCTCGTTATAACCAGATAAAGAATATGGCCTCATTCATTGATGTGCAAAGCAATACTATGCATCTGTCATTATTTTCTGATGTGTAAGGCCAGGGTCTGTACAGTTTTTAGGCAATATAATGTATCATAAAATCTACAAAAAGCATTTGAAGTGATTCTGCCATTACTGGCACTTGGATTTTACTCTGGATAGCTGTGTCTTATTGATTTTCTACATTAAAAAATCCCAGACTGATTTTATGAATGTTGATTTTTGACATTTTATTAATATAGGTTTTACTCATGCTCTGATTAAAGTGATCCATTTCAGACTGAACATAAAGGGTTAGGTTACAATTTTTCCATTATATGTTACCATTAAACATGACAGTGAAATGGGTGAGGAGGACTTTATGAAAAGTCTTGAGCATGGATATCAGGGAGCGAAAGGTCAATAAGTTGGAAGTAATTTTACTTTTAAACTAGAAATGCATTATATGAAATCACAGATAATATATTCTAACATATCAATTAGTAAAATATGTATTAAAACATTGCAATGTAAGCTAGATGTCCAACGATATTGAAGTGTTCATTTATATGCAAAGTCTGTTACACTGAGATTTACTCTGTCTTGATCTTTAAACCATACATCTCTTCTGATCTTTAGATAGTTTTCATTTACTTTTTGTTATATGTCTGAGTTTCTGCTGGTGGAAATTGTTTACTGATTTGATCAATGTAGTACTTAGACATACTCTGATTAGAGTAATCAATAAGCCTGAACCTGGAGCTGTATTCTACGAAGGGTTCATAAAGGGTGTTAAAATTGATCATGCTCCTCAAAATGTATCTTTACAGGAAACAGAACTTTATAGGTGTTGGAATTAATGTGACATATTAGCTAATCACTGAATTATCAAAACACATTAGAATGCGCCATAAGCTTAGGACTTTAGCAATTCTGAATGTGCGTGTGAACGTCCATCTGAGTATAGTGGATGAACATGCCGTAACTCCAGATCAACAGTCCTGGTTGAATTGAGGACTGTTGTGGGATGTATGCCTGAATAGTAATTATTTTATATTGTTTTAATTTGTCTGGTTATAAAAGAATTATTTTGCTGTGAAAGAGTTATACATTGGCCTCTTTGTATATTGGGAGGTGAATGTATATTTAAAAAATGTATAAATATATTTCTTCTTCTTCACCTCATGGTTCAGTCTAGTATTGCGTTATAATGAGATACTATCTCTGCCAAAACAATTTTCCCAAATTCTTTTTTTTACCTTTTGGTTCAGGGCTTCCATACGACAATGAACACTAGCCTGGTCAAATTAGTCGGGCCAGGTGTTTTGCAATCCAGTTTGCTACCCACTTCATAATGTGTGATTGTATAAATTACAGGGGATGTGAACCTACCTGCTTTCCCTGATATCAGACTTGTACTCGATAGCGATCAGTAAAAGCTTCAACTTTACATAGCAGAGTCTGGAGGGTTTTGAAAAGTGATTTTATTATTATGCAACTTATGGAAAGAAAAACATTAAGGGATGGAAATGGATGGAGAAGCATTAAACAAAATCAGAAAACATACAAACACACGCTTAGCAACTGACCTTACACAATCTGTGGAGAGAGAAAGAGAGACAAAGAGAAAGACAAATATCCTGACTGGAAAGCGGTCATACTTACTCACAAATGGTAGGAAAGGACAAGCCCACAAAGGCACTCGACAGGTATTCAGTGTACATTTCATTGGCTACTCCTTCCAGGTAATATTTCTGCCATGTGTCCTCTTCAATCTGAAATTGGAAAAGATTTCAATGGGTAGGTCTCAAACATCCACCACCCTCTCCCAATTTTGTCATTAATTTTGAACGCTATGGAATGTATAGAACGTTCTCGCATGAATCTGTACGACGAAATGTTCTCGCATGAATCTGTACGACGAAATGTTCTCGCATGAATCTGTACGACAAAATGTGAAGGTGCAACATAATAGAATGACTAATATAGGCCAGTAGTATTACGTTTCTGAGATGTAAGGCTGATTTATTTCTGTAGCTATACTTATTCATGTATACTTATTCCTGTAGCTATACCTATTCCTGTATAGTTATTACTGTAGCTATACTTGTTCAAAGATTAAACCTAGTATAATCTGGTAGGTTTCACTGGCAATAATAAGTATCGGGGTTGCCAACTCTCACGCATCTGGCGTGACACTCACGCTTTCAGCATCAATCTCACGCTCTCACACACATGCAAGAAATGTCTCGCCAAAATCTAATTTTCTCCTCTTTCAATCCGTTAATATTCTGTTGATGACTAGACCACAGCTTATTAATAACAGGAGAGTAGTCCCACAGCTTTAACATCTGCCTAAAACGTTCTCACTGCATGATTCTCTGATCGTTGATTCGCTGAAAACCTTGCACCTGATACGTCAGTTGCGTGTGAAAGGTTCAGAGAATTCGATTCGGAACATGGTTCTGAGTCAGAGACCACTGATGCCAGGTTTGCCAACTCTCACGCATCTGGCGTGACTCTGACGCTTTCAGAATTTAAAAAAATAAGCGTTTCCATTCATTAGCTGTGTTTTTTGCATAAATCACGGTTTATACTAAGTAAACAAGGACTGACATTTCTAAAAGTAGGGTTAGGGTTAACAAAAGCGTCACTGAAATTTTACCGGGTCTCACCCCAGCCAAACTTCCAAAGTTGGCAACCCTGTAAATATACAGGAATAAGTATAGCAACAGGAATATGTTTGTGAACATAGAACATTCCCACTGAGCAAAGGAAATTTAATACATGTTTTTGTGGATAAAAAGACATTGAATAAATATTGAAAAGATCTGCCAAATATTTTGCTCAGTACACTGTATTATTTTTCATCAAACACTGTCTACATGTCCTATGACAGTTTGTGACCACACATCATTACAGTAGGCCAGATTTGATCCTAATAAAGCTATAGTTGTCTGACTTACTGCTTGAATTGGTGTTATGATCAGGTTGGGATTATTATCAATGCACTGGGACTTTGGGATATCAGGTACCTTGATGAAGGACCTCATGGAGAACAGGTTAGCCAACATGGTAGAGAGGCCCTGGGCCAGGCAGCTCTGTGCGATGAAGCCCAGCTTCAGCTCAGCAAGGCAGATGGCATCATCACCTTCCTTCCAGTTCCAGCTGGGAATGTTTAGCAGATGGGCCTGAGGGAAACGGAGGTGCAGGCAGATTAGGAGGACGGAGGTGAAGGCAGATTAGGAGGATGGAGGTGAAGGCAGATTAGGAGGACGGAGGTGAAGGCAGATTAGGAGGACGGAGGTGAAGGCAGATTAGGAGGACGGAGGTGAAGGCAGATTAGGAGAATGGAGGTGAAGGCAGATTAGGGGAACGGAGGTGCAGGCAGATCAAGAGGATGGAGGTGAAGGCAGATTAGGAGAACGGAGGTGCAGGCAGATTAGGGG
>JACXGM010015075.1:9253-21697 GCA_016801145.1 Umbra pygmaea | reverse complement strand
CACACACACACACACACACACACACACACACACACACACACACACACACACACACGCACACACACACACACACACACACACACACACACACACACACACACACACACACACACACACACACACACACACACACACACACACACACACACACACACACACACATAAACACACACAAATGTGCATGCACACAAACACACATTCTGTTGTCATGCTTTAGGGAGAAAGGCTCCATGCCTGCAGACGTAGGTGAAGAGTGCTCTCTCACAGATGGTAGCACTGGCATCAGATGGAATTTATATAAGAGTGGTTTTGATTTCATGCCAAGGCACTGTCGTGGGTGAGTATGAGTCTGGGTGTTAGGTAGGCTTTGTGTACACGTGAGCAGTTAGTGTTGGTGTATGTGTGCACTCGTGGATAGATTTGTGCGTTGAAACATACTAGATGATGTTAATATGCATTAGTAAATCAGTGTTTGCCGGTTTGTAAATATGGCTGGATGGGTTTGTTTAGGTATGGTTTCTGCATGGATGTAACCAGCAGAGGGAGGCAGTGCTAGGGCTTTTATTATCAGAGAGAAAGAAAGAGTGGAAGTTAGCTAGGCAGGTTATCTACTGTTTGCCAGGAATGTTAGCCACCGATGTTAGCTTGGGGCGTTTGTTACCTACTGTGGTTATAGCTACTGAGGTTTAATAAGGATTATCAACTAGGGTTAGCTTGGGAGGTTAACTAGTAAGTTTATCTACTGAGGTTTAATAAGGAGGTTATCAACTAAGGTTAGCTAGGGAGGTTAACTAGTGAGTTTATCTACTGAGGTTTAATAAGGAGGTTTTTAACTGAGGTTATAGCTAGGGAGGTTAACTACTGAGTTTATCTACTGAGGTTTAATAAGGATGTTATAAACTGAGGTTAGGTTGGGAGGTTAACTACTGAGATTATCTAGTGAGGTTTATTAAGGAGGTTTATGGTTTGCCAGGAAGGTTAGCTACTGAGATTAGCTACTGAGATTAGCTAGAGAAGGTTGCTGCTGAGGTTAGCTGAAGAAGATTAGGAAGGGAGAGAGGTTAGCTGGGGAGATTAGCTGTGGTCATTAGCAATGTTGGCTAGGGAAGTTAGAGCACTTGAATCCAACCCTCAAACCCCCCACTCATCACTAGAGAGGCTGGCCAGGAAGAGGAGTCAGGGCCACCTCCTCGTGTCCCTCCTGCTTCGAGGGTTAGGTAAGGGGATGTTTGAGGAAGTGATGCGGTAGAACCCCCCCTCGCCTCCCCAATCCTTCCCTCTGATCTCTCTCATTCAACGCCTTTGGGGGTTAATTAGCAGCCTGAGATAATGCCACACTAATGAAAACAAGAGCAGTGTTTTCTCGTTCTCTTCAGATAAAGCTTTGGGTTGGGTTTATACAGTCTCTGGACATGAGAGTCAAAGGGAGATAGAGGGAGGGAGAAAGAGAGAGAAAGAAAACGATGGAACGACAAAGGGAGTGAAATACGAGGAAGGATAGAGTCGCAAACGTGAGCGAGATTGAGAAGGAAAGAGGGGGAGAAGTTTCAGAGATCAAATTCCCTTTCCTGTTTCTTGTCACTCTGCACCTCCCCACACAATATGGCCTAGTGGAGTGTGACATGGAAAAACCTCTCCTGTATAGCCGGCACCACTCTACCTGCAGCCCCATTGTGTGAGCAACTATACTAGCACACACACACTCACACTAACACCCCACAAATGCATCTAAATCAACACACACAGGCTCAAATACACTGCTTGTTGATGTCACATGTGGGCAGATGTATGCTGCGGTGGACTGAAGTGGTCTGGCCAGGTGTAGGTCTGAATCAGAAGAGAATCGTTGGGGGAGGTGGTGGATGACTGGAGGAGTACTGTCGGGACCTTCACGCAGCTGGATCCAGGCGCCTGTCAGTCATCAGCCTGACGCCAAACACACCCCATTAATCCCAGAACACACCGGCCAGACTGACAGCCTTCATTTCAATGACACTACGCAGAGAGGCTGCGGTGGCGAAAGCTGCTGTAAATTATTGGGGGGAGTAAAAAGGGGGAATGAAACAATGTAGTTTAAAATTCGACCCAGTATATGTACCAGGTTCCTTCAGCAGGTTACACACTGGTCATTTTTCTATTAATTGCAGATTGCACTTTTTTTTACCTCAGATAAACCCTTTCAAAGTAAAAAAAACTTGATCTGTGTTTATTTTCAAGCTGAAATGGAAAGAAGAAAAGGGAAGAGAATTGAGTTGACTTGTATGGGGCAACACTCGGTCTGCCTAGGTGTAAAATGGGATGAGATATTCTGTCTCTCGGACTTAACATAATGTAAGAGAGTGTGAAATTAAACTGCACAGGAATAAGAGCGGGGGCCCTGCATTGTGTGCCGCTGGCTCGCTTATCGAAAAATTCAGACAACTGGAACATCTAAAGCTCCAAAACTTGTAGCAATCCCCTTTGTGTAGGTCCTGAGCAGACATTGTAATATTTGAAAGCCGCTGAGACTCCAAAGCCAGCGTAAGAACCACAAACACAAAGTGCATCTAAATCCAGTCTTCATTGCACTGCTATGTATGTATCTGAGTGTGTGTGTGTTTGAGTCTGTGTGTTTGTGCTTACACGCAGTGGATGCGAAAGAGTTTCTCATACGGTTCGTACACCTCTAATTTCCATCCCCTCGCTATACTTCTTTACATTCTGTTCACCTACACAGCATCTATTTTAAACCATCTCTTCATTTGATTTAGTGCATCTTAAATTGAATTGGAGGTTGGGGTGGGGGGGGGGGGGCCTGGAGTAAATGTACAGTTATTAATAACCAAAAGAATGGAGTGTCTAGGTTTGCTCTCAGTAGATGGGCGAGATAAGTGAAGTCGGTTATGATGGCCACGTAATCTACATCGCTCAAACAAACGGTGCGCTCTATTAAGAGCCATTGTGTTCACTGCAGTGATGTTCAGATCCAATCTAAAGAGCACTTGCAAATGCAGTGTGCTGTTGAATTCTACAATGTTTGCAGGAACCACTCCTATCTCACTAAACATATGCAGGTTCTGTCACTCTGAAAAGATGCTTTGCGTAATGAATCTTGCTCATTTTGCAAATCTGATTGATGGCATCGATGGTGAAGGCTGACATTTTTAAAATGGGTCACTTATCTTTCAAACTCAAACTAACCTTACCATATACCATTTAAACTGCATGATGTTTGAGCTGGCACTTAAGTAACGTCCTCGTATTTGAATGAAACAATCATATTTTGTCTGTCATAAAGGAACATAAGGGTAAATTTAACTTGGAAAATGGTGTAATCGAGAGTCTGCACTATTGCATTGAGTGTGTTTACGTACATGCTTACATTTTAGTGTGAGCATTCCAGAACAGAATTTTCATGTTACCTCAGTTTAATTAATTTTCCATCTTTACTTGTGGATTTCCTAAAACAATTCTCAGACATAAATATAACTCTGCATTGACAAAAGATTGTATGTCAACATTAATACAACTTTTACCAACGTATCCTGTTTCTATCACACTTGTTTTGTTGTGTTTTTGCAACCTATGACTTTACTGATTTCTGTAGGTGGTTAATGACAGCGATAAAATGACTTATTTGGTAAAAATGATTTGACTGACTCTGATGTTCTCCAACCGCAGGTCAAGAAGTTCAGGGGTGTCGGAAGCCGTTCCAGTGCATGTACTGCCCCTACAGTGCCACGCAGAAGGGCAACCTGAAGACCCACGTCCTGTGTGTCCACCGCATGCCATTCGACAACAGCCAATATCCCGACCGCCGCTTCAAACGCTCCCGCGTTGAATCCGATGCCTCCGGTTATTCTGAAGATGGGACCGCCGGCTACCTGACTGGAACCCAGGGTGGCCTAGCCGAACCCTTCTCTCTGGAGACCCCTTCAGTCCATGAATGATCATACAGGAGAACCACTCACCTGCCGCGGATATGCCAGCCTTTAAAATCTACAACAACTGTACTTCCTAGAGTCACATATTCCTAGTCCATTCTGTTACCCGCAGAGCACAGTCAGACAAGAGGAGGGTGTTAGTTACTCCTTTTACTACCCAGAGCTCATAAGACTTGGCACAATATGTATTATTGGTTGTATCAATTACATTTAACTACATAATCTATATGAGTAGGAGATTCCTTCAGATGAGGCCTGAAGATATGCATCTATTGATTAATATAAAACTAAGTACAGATGTTAACTGTCGTGACAAAGCTGAGATGACCATATTCAAAAGACTAAAAAAAATCTTAAAAAGGTCTTGTGTCCCCAAAATAACGCTTTTATCAGAAAAATGATCTGTGTGAACGATTCAGCGACCATTGGGGAAGATGGAAGAGGCCTGTTGAACACACTCTCTGAATATGACACCGGCTGCCATTTGCAGAGTGCGAATGATGAGCAGCCAGTGGAGGTTGGAGCAGGCGGCAGTGGGGGGGCATTGGTGCCAGCCTGACTGGGGCTGTCATCGCAGAGGAAATCAATTCACCCCCCCTCACACACACACACAAGCTAACCTCCTTTTTTCATCTTTCTCTACCCAGCAGTCCAGCCTCCTTAACCCGTCCGTCCTCTGTCCCTACCGCACCATGGGAGTAACATAAGCCTGACCGGCATGTGAGGGGGTCAAACTCAGTTCCATCAGCTGGCCAGAGTCCCCCAGCCCTCCCCTTTCCATATTCTCTGTCTCTTTAAAACGACTCAAATACAACATGGCCTGTCGAAGGACAAGAAGGAAAAAAAATCAATGATGTATTTAAAGGAACTATTAGAGTCACAGAGATGTGTTCTGTGCAATATTGTCATTATTTGGATATCACTTTACCAGGCACAGAGGTGGAATTAATTGAATGTGCTTTATTTCATTTTTATTTTTATGTTGCCTAGATTACAGTGAAGTCTCTTTTTAAAGAATGTGAGTTCATTGAAATTTGAAGTAGAGAAAGTGTACTTGTTGGAGTTGAGACCTTTGTTACTTGGTGTAACTTAATGAGCGTCTGAATGTTTAGTTTATATGAAGATTTTGACTGAAAAATTTAATGAATTTGGTGTTTGCTAAGGCACAATGGGAGACTGTGTTCCAAAAAGCTTTTTTAAAGCAACTTTGGAAGGAGAAAGTATGACTACTCAACATCTACCCTGTGTCTAATTCAAACATTTCGTTATAAAAATGAAAAAACTCACTTTTCTACAAATAGATATTGCATTTCACTTTTACGTTTCAGACAAAGCATTTTGCGAGTATAAAGATATATTTTTCTCCTGTGTGTAGATTTTGTTTGTTATTTTACTGAAACGATTAACAAAGCATACAGTTTTGATCCTATGAAATCAAGCTACTTAAATGGCAATGGGGTATCAACTTTCATCATACTTCCTATCGCTGAAGGCTATTGGACGGTGAAGGGTAAACAGAAGATGGCGCTTTATATTGTATTGGTATGGGAGGATGGGGGGAGTTTTAATGTTTTCTGATGAAGAGAAATGATCCGGACTTTGGGAAAGTCAATATCTTCCCGCACAGCCATGGCGAGCTAAACACTTAAACCCCAGGGCCTTAACACCACAGCTTTGCTCAAAGGAGTTTACAGCCCGCTGAAATACACCGCTCCTATCACTGAGTGGAGGAGAGAAAGAATAAAAACAAAAGGACAAGTCAGTCAGAAAGAACAATACATACTGTATGTTCAGAATGCAGTTGTAGTGTGGAGATAATGATCATTAGGATTCATGTTAATTGTCTGCCATTCATTGGTGTTCTTGCAGAATAAATATTTGTTTTTTATTATTTACTTTTCTAGCATAGTTTTCACTGCCTTAATTCAAATCACGTCAATTAACGTGTTCGTTCCTATAATCTTCATGGTGGGACCACAACATTGAGCTAAACTGACTTCATGACTGTAGTGAGCTTTAGAAGTTTAAACTACTGCTTTGTTGGTGATCCTACCAGTCCCTTGCATCTCTGTGTCTGTACATGCGTGTGCCTACCTATTAACTAAGACAGAAAAAGATTGAAAAAAGTGAAAGAAATATACATTCCATTTCTAGCACTATCCAACTTTTACAATATACTGTTTGTACGTCATTACTTTAAAACTATACAAAATGGCAATAATTCTGTTTGTGAAACTGGAAACATTAACTGCTGCCATTCTCTGTGTGCTGTTTGTCCATTATTTTGTGTGCTAATTTAACCTGCCAGTATGCTTTAAAATAGACCATGTTTCCCTGAGAATGTTTTGTTGTCATGACCAATTAAGAAACAGTTTTAAGTGTGCAATTAGAAACTGAAGGCAGCCCTGAGAAAGAAGTGACAATATTTCAATGTATTTCTCTGTACTATGTAATAATGATACTGTCTACATTCCTAAATCAAGAATATTTATATATCGGAGGTTAAGAAAGTAGGGGGTTTTATTGCTAATTTTATGCTTTCAACAAGTAGACAACTTTCTATTTTAGGAATATTCCTGGTCGTTATTTATTATTCTACATCTGTTTTAATGAAGAGAACAGCAATTCTGATCATGTTAAATTAACATTTGTTTTTCATTCTAGAATTGACTGTTTACTTTCTGCCATTAGGAAGCCCTGGCATTTTTGAAGCCGTAGAATAGCTATGTTTTATCCAGTGTTTATTCAGTGTTTTACGCAATAAAACCTCTACCTCTGGGAATACTGATTACTTGTATCCTTCACGATGCAACACTTGGGTTTATACTTTTGTGACAGCAGTACTATAGGCAGTCCATTCAATCCACATAATCAAAGGTCAGGGCTATAGCGCAATTAAAATTTAAAGGTAATGCACCCATGTTGAGCTCCAGTGATACAGATTGAATCAGGCCTTTACATGCCAGGAAAATCTATGTACATAGCCACACAACACAATTATGGAGACAACCCAATATGCCATAATATTTTCAGAAAATGAAATAGAACAAAAAGTCTGGTAAAATGATAATGAACATCACCTGGATCTCAACAGCAAAGCCGTCCCCGATGCCTCATGTAAAAGTTGATTTATTTCTATATTTCTTACTGTGTCGTTGCCGTATAAAGAAAATGTCTGATTGATACTGAATGTCAATTCTGCAGAGAGAGACAAAGAGGAGTAGACACAGGAGATGTACAAGAGGGTTAGAAAGCCCATTGAATTCCAAATGTTGTCCACTGCACAAGCGCTTTTTACTGTTAATGGAGAAATACAGTGCGTGGCATGTTTAATGGGTTTTATTTTTATTATACAGCGCTGAATAATTAACTCGGAAGCAGAGTGTCACACAGATTTATCTTTTAATTAAAATAGCGTGGTTCACGCATATTTGAGTGGTAGTCCAAATAAACGCAATATCCACATTTATGTTTTGTTTATCTTCCTGTTAATTATCCGGAGATTGTTCGCTGTATAACCCTTCAATTTTTTTTTTCTCTTACAAAGTTAGAAGGTTTGTATCACAAGTAATAAACCCTTGCAGGCAGATTTTATAAATGTATGGGTAATTATGAGAACGCAGAGGAATAAGGTGCACAGGTTGATCCCAGCTTAGTTTTACAGACAGTGATAAATGTACAACGCCGACTGACATACAGACATGATGAAAATAAACTAGATCTCTTTCTTTTCTTCATGTTGGAAATTGGAATAGTTGCCAATACCTCCATTCTATCACATGGCTGAGAACAAGAAGCATCAATCGAAAGTACTGTAGGACTTCACATACTGTAGTACAGTATGAACACATCTCTTCCATGCAACATCCACAATGCCCTTTGAGTGAGCACTCATGCCCAGGCACTCACAGTTCCATCCGTACATACACAGTCAATACTTCTGATTCCTGTCATTCTTCTTTGTTAGTCTTTTCACATGAATTGGTATCAGTGTCAGGAGGATGTCCTTTCACGATGCTGCTCAGAACCGTACAATGTACATTGATAATGTGCTTAACATCTGTCTGCTTGCTACAGTAAGTGCCTCAGTGTGAAAACAGACCAGTGTTCATCCCTCAGTGGGAAGCCTTGTGTTTACCCTGCCAAGTGAAGCTTCACCCTCCGGATAAGACCATCAAAAGGGTGGGTGGCTGTGAAAATGGAATCTCCACCACTGTGAATAGTGATCTAATTTTGAGCGAGTGCAAATGTGTCTGCTCACGAGCGGGCGTCCGTGCCTCGTCTCGGCTCTAACAGGGGGCTGAGCTGCCTCGATCCACCATGTTGCATTCGTCTGGGTCGATGACTGTCGGCCCGGATTCTGTAATCTGGCTGATAGCTCCATTAATGTCGGGTGCAGAGACGGTTGTGTCTGTCAGTCAGTCTTCTATGTTTCCCCAACAGGGTGACGGGCCCTGGGCTGATCCAGGGACTCAACCATCTGATTGACATGGGAGCTCATGGTCGAAGACATTTCTACATCGACAGTATTATGAACCCTATGGGAAAACGTCAACTTCTTCCAGCCCATTGTAGAGTCGTCTTAGGCACACCTTTACCCATTGCTCCAGTCCCACCGGCTTAGAATAGAAAATGTCCCCTCAAGCAAAGTCAGATCCACTGTTTTTGGTGTGCTTGTACAGTACAATTGTATCATTCATATCAATTTACAAACCCTTTAGCCCAGGCACTGGACTGCTGAGGCCTTCATTCAAAAGCACATAGCAATGTTGATTGCTAGGGTAAGTCTTTATTTGGTTGGATTTGATTGAACTGAGCGCTCAGAGGTCATGGGAGGACAGAACTGGTAGGTCACCTGAATTAGTGATGATAGCGCGCTACACATTTCTATAGGCAATTTACAGTTTAGCAGACATGCACAGCGTGTACTGAGCAGTACCAGGAATGCAAAACCATTGCCTTTACATTTTCAACATGCTGTTTGACTGAAATTCCACGGCACAGATATAGCAGCCCTTAGTCACGGTTCAAAATATAAGGACACTCCACATAGCTACTTTCTCCAAAACCATAAACAGAGCTTTAAATCTATGCACATTTGTACAGTATACAATACCGGTGAAAGAACATTTATCTTTATGACCACGTCTCAATTTTCCTTACAAGCCATGTTATAGTATGAATTCCCTTCTATAACAGGCACTTAGCTTGCAGCCGTTAAGCTTCCCTTGCATTGAGAAATGTTAAAGGAACCATTCACTTTACAGTGTAATCCTGAACCTTGAACTGTTTGAAAGAGGGAAGATTCTGATAAAAGATTCAAAACCAAAGAAATGTGTTTACATCCTCTGGTTCTCACTGAAAAAGGAGATTAATCTGTCTGCATTGTGTAAGTGCTTGCATTGTCAGGTAAAATACCACGCTGAGTCACCTGTGCACTCGATTGAAGGCCCCCTGGTGGCTAGGGGGATCCAAGCAGCCGCTTAGTTCACTTATGCCTCAGGCTGGCCCTGCTGTGGGTGCAGTCACACATATAGCAACATGAAGAATGTCCCTGAGAGGGATGAAGATGTCGTTGAAACTTCGGACAAGGACTGGGTGGAAAAACAAGAATGGAAGGATTGTAACTACTTGGAAAAATAAATGGATTCAGCATGATGCAAGGGAAAATATATTATATAATTTTATTTTTTATAAGGAAATAAAAAAATTCCTACATTCAATTTTGATGCCACTGTGCTCTGCAACAGCTCTTATTTTCTCCTATAGATTTTTTATTTTCTCCCAAATTTCCCCTAGTCCCCAATGTTGTGAGCGGACTGAAATAAGTTCATTTTTGGAGATAAAATAAGATGTGTTTTGCCTCCAGATATCCATTAAAGCACAGACTGCTGTTTTCTATCACAGATTAGATGCCAGATGTTCTACCCCTCCTCCCCCAAGCTCTACTCATTGCAGATGTAATGGGCTAGAATGCTGCAGTTTGTGACTTTGCTGGCATTGAAACTACTCTGTATACTGCACAAGGGAAAACAGTTTGAGATGTATAATTATACACAGTTAATACACATGGTTTATTTCCTTCCAGCAGATCCAAGACTAATAAAACGACAACATTCAAAACTGCCTTCTCCATTTTGAAGAGAAAGCTCAGAGTTCTTGTGTGAAAATTGTCTCAAACCAGCTTGGATAAAAAAAGTCAGGCTGAAAGATAAGTGGGGGATAAGGGCTATTTTATAACGACAATAAAAAAAGTATGGGATTCCTTTGGAATGACCTGGTCATAGTATCTGATCTACTATTTAACAAAGTCACAACACTAAATAACATATGGAACAAATCTAAGTTGTTTAGAAGATATTGGTTATGAGTTGGTCATGAGAGTGTGTGCTGACCAATAAGCAGAGGTATTCACCGACATCTTCAATACCTCCCTCCTCCAGGCCATCATTCCACTTTGCTTCAAGAAATCCACCATCATCCCTGTTCCCAAGAAAGGGAAGGTGATGGAGCTGAACGACTACTGTCCCGTAGTACTCACCTCTGTCATCATGAAGTGCTTCCAGAGGCTAGTCCAAGATCACATTGTCTCCTCCCTTCTCAATACACTGGACCCACTTCAATTTGCCTACCGTGACAGCTCCACAGACGATGCCATCACCCATCGCAATGCACACAGACATTGGCATAGGAACCGGGGGGGACGGGGGGACATGTCCCCCTAAATATTGGAAAATGCTGCATGTGTCCCACCCAAAAAACTAGCCTATATCGCAGGGACAAAACTGCACATTTGGAACTTTTATTTTGAAAGTGCGACAAATAAGATATCCTTCCCATTTCATGCTGTTTGAATAATCATCGTTCGCCAATCACCAACTTCATATTCTTCAATTTTCACCTATAGTCGGAGCATCTGATTTGTAGAGAGAAGTTAACATTACATATAAAAATATGTTACCGGTGTGCACCTTCATAAACTGTCATTGTTGCGCATCAGCTTTGAACTTGAATAAGACTCAACTTTGTATGAGGTAAATCTCGGTCAAGCGGTTGAAGTTGGCAAGCTTTTTAAAATTGAATTATGGATAGGAGGCTTATGACGATTAAATCAACAATGGAATTTTGAATGGCACGTGTGTTATGCTTTGCGAGAGGTGCTAACTAACGTTACGTTTGATAGCTAGCCACATAGCTGGCAATCGATTACTCTGTGTTAACCTTAGCAAAAGTAAAATGTTCTGTCATCTAATTTAAGCATAATGCCATCCCACAAAAATAAAAACCATCATCAAGGGACATAACGTTACTGAAGTTTTTTTACAAAGAGTAACGTCAGTGTAAGTATATAACACATTTTACACAAGGGCTGGACAACATCATAACCTATCATTTACCAAGCCTAGATTTACATTTAAAAAATGATATAATGTGTCATCAGGAGAATGCTGGTACCATCAGGGAAGAGGCAGGTGAGGAAGGAGGGGCACATAAAGGAGTTACAGATGAAGTAACAGGTGGAGGGTGTGAGGTAAGGTCTTAAAAGGAATTCATAATGAATATGTGAAAGTTTGTGCCTTTTATCAGTTTTCCACATACAGAAGAGCCCAAGATAAACAACTGGTCATATAGAAGTCCACTATTACTTTGTTTGCAATATCATATAGGCTACAATTGTTAATTTATTATAGGGACCGTGATGCAGCCATGAAAGAGACAAAAGTAGAGCCAGGTGGCACTGCAGGGTGTGAGGTTTTAAAATGTATTCATGATTGTAATGGATGGAGGTTGAGTTGCTGCCTGTTTAAAAAAAGTTCCTCAATCAATAAACCGAAACAAGGATATAGGAACATGGGGGACGAGGCTCATATCTCTCCCCAATGTTACAGACAGGCAATGTGGTCCCCAGCAATAATAAAAACAATTTGTGAAAAATATATGGTGTGTCCCTATGGAAAGCCATTTTTGTCAATATTAAATAAATAAATATGGCTATGAAATAAGTCCTGAAATAAATAAATGACACAATATAAGTCCTGAAATAAATAAATGACACAATAAATATATAAATATTTAAATATAAATATATAAACGCAGTCCAATAAAATATTAAATTGTTTTTTATTTTATAATGGTGTTTTTCAAAGGAAACCTTTTATTTATTTCAGGGGAATATTTTATTTCATAATTCCACATTTATTTATTTCAAGGCACTCTCATTTCATAATGGCACATTTCATAATATCCATTTGTTATATTCAAATGAATGGGGCGTATTTATCTCAATTCAAAACCAAATCAACAGCACCCGTATTGAAGACTATATAGACATAGATATCAAAGTTTTAATTAGTTTGAGACCGATTGAGCACTGTTTTTTGTGTTTATGTTTTTCTTTGTGTTGTCTGGTCTATCAACCTGAGAAATCGCGGATCTGTTTGGTGTGTCACAAAGCATGATTCGGAGGAGATCTATCAACCTTAGAAATCGCGGATCTGTTTGGTGTGTCACAAAGCACGAT
>JACXGM010015074.1:0-21596 GCA_016801145.1 Umbra pygmaea | reverse complement strand
AATACACAATGGAGTGAGCAGGTGTGGTGAATCATGATAATGAGTCCGGGTATGGGAACTGTAGTTCAGAGGAAGAATGACTAGGGAAGCTGTAGTCCACAGGAAGTAGAACTGATGTATGGGAAGTGTAGTTCTGAGCGGGATGGAATAGGGAAGTGGCAGTGTCCAGGGAAGGGGAACTGGGAATCGTTACAAATGTATCAGGAATAGTGCACGTCATGTTATCTTAATCATTTTCTGTACATAAGAATATAAATAATAGAGCAAGAGTGACCTTTAGCACTAATCTAGTTTTGTCTTTAGATAAAGCTGAGGATATTCCCTTGATGATTCATCACCACCACTCGCCATTGTGTGTCTACCTCTCTTATGTTACACTAAAAACGTTGGAAAAGTGCCAACAATAATTACAATGTAGATTATGATTTGAGAAAAAACTCAATAATATTCATTATAATCAGCTTTTTTGAAGGAGTAAAGTTAGTCATTTATTTATACTTTAATATTCTGTGTATTGGGTTTTTATGTTGGAACCCACAAAAAGCACCCATACCATACGGTACAGTACGTACCCATGTACGTTACAGCCCTACCTTGTGACCTTAAGCCTATATATAGGTGGTGGGTCACATGTGTAATGATAAATTCAGCTAAATACCATTGGTTCTATTCTTGGATAATATAATGTATAAATGTTTTAGCAGCAAAGCACTGTCTGACACTACTCTGCGTAACATAGTTTCAATTATTTCCCTTTTGTCATATACAAAAGCTGTTTAACATCACAAGGTTGATCTTCTAAAAATACAATTCCAAAATATACCTTGTGTAATTTCAAAGAGTTGTGGTATATATAGCTTAATTAGAAAATTTAGCAATACAGAAAAGTAGAGCGAGTTTATCAAATGGATAGAAAGAAATGAGGAAAAAACTAATACATAACTAAAAAGAAACACATTAAGTCTATGTTGAGTTTCAGAAGGGTAATGAGTCTTATTCAATTGTGTACAATTTTGGAATTCAGGAACTTTACAAAAATTTGTCTGTCTCTGCGTTAATACTGTAAGTATGCCATTGTGGCAGATAGATGATCCATCTCAATTATCAGCACTCACACACACCCTCTCTCAATAGGACACTCTAAATCACTCATAAACCTGGAGTAAGCTGTATCTAACCCTATCCAGTTTTTCTTATCTCATCCAAATGTGTGCATAGCGAAGGTGATTTTGTATGTTGTCAAGGTAGCAGATTTATAGCTTGCTAAATTATGTGACAAAACAATTATGTTTGTCATCAAACCAAAATATATGCAGAGCCTTTTAAATTGTAACATTTTTTGTCTAGCTAATTGCAACAATTGCAATCCTGGGCAGAGTTCCCGTCTGAGTCTTCAAGGCTCTGGTTTGTCATCTTGATGCTGGGTTTAAAAGTGGTTGTTTGGTGTTTCTGGAGCTTTATAACTGCCTCAGTCTCTGGAGCACAAACATCAGATGCTGATTTCTGTTGTGAGCATGGTCGATTTAGAAGTTACACCTTGACAACTGCTTTAATGACTCTTAGCAACAGTGTTATGTTTCATTACACCTCTGCAGCCAACTTTGAATTCCATCAGGAGGAATGTCCTTGGCCAAACCATCTGATACTGTGGGCTGACATATCCAAGTCTAAAGGTATACCTCCTTGCCACAAAATATGAGTCAGAACTGGTTTATGTTAGCATATAGAGACAAATGTGCAAGCTCTTGTTACGAGAAAAACGAACGTGACTTTTGATCGCCTGCAGCTCTCTGAGCAATATTATCTTTAAACTTTATTCTTTTGAAGCTGCATGTGCTCAATATCTTTCTCTATGCATGCTTTGTTACAGAAAGGAGTCAGACTGGTCTGTGTACTTCATAAAAAAACAATGAGACCATTCATGTGTGAAAAAATGTAATGTGCTTTGTGGAAGTGTAAGCTTGGTGTACAATTGATCTGTTTATAATATAATTGACAAGGCATAAGCATAGTAAGTAACGCGTTACAGTAGTCAGACTACTATTTTTGAAAAAAAGTAACCTAACGCATTACTTTCAAAATTCAAGTAATTAGTTACTAGTTACATTTATAACGAGAAAATTAGTTACATTTACGTTATACTTTACGTTATATTATTACCTTTTCTGTTTTAGAACTCAATATAATAATGTATTATGTGTTGTCTTTTTGTTTTTTAATCCGTATTTTATTAGTGCGCCTCCACGCCAATCATAAAGGGGAGAGATTAGTTATGCAGATTCGAGGTTAGCAAAATGGAAGAATTCATAGCCTACATTTTAACAGCTGGAAATATTCACATTACTTCAAAACTATCAAAAAGCAAAGAGGATAAATAATTGTGTCCAGTGAGCTTTGTGTCATGTGCAAACACCTGTCGAGTGGGAATATAATGGAAAGCTTGTCATCGTTTGTTTCACTCAAATGTTTTGCACCGAAATTGCTTTTTTCTACTATGGGGTCTACAACGAGTGGAGGTATGTCATTTTCAAGTTATATTTTCCCCTGTTATTCCAATAAACAGGCGTTGAAAATGTGCACAATGTTACAGAATATGTCCAATGTGCGTTAACATGCGATGAGAACTCATTTTGTGGAAGTTTTCAACATACAGTATGAGTTTGCCTTTTTTACTAAACACATTACAGACAGGAAGTAGGACGTGAAAATAACAAAATAGCTCAATGTGGCCCCTTAAGCAAAATAATTGCCCACATCTGCTTTAGACTCAATATTTCTGGTTCAGGCCTGCTCAATGTATTCTCCATGTGACTCCATTAATTTCAAAAGCATTACTAGGAGTCTAATTCCATTGCATATTGTATGAAACTCAAAATAATTTTTTATCTGTATTTCCTTTACTCAGTTAAAATTTGTAATATACTCAGACATTGAGATGAAGTTGGTTTTACATACAAACACTCACACATTCATCAGAAATAAACACCCCCCCCCCACACACACACAAACACACACACACTACCAAGGTGAAGCCTTTATCATTCTGTTTTTGAGCAAGACAGTTAACCCTAATTGCTCCAAGGTTGTTTCTGTTAATAATAATTCTTTCTTAATCAACTTACCATTAAAATTGATTCAAATCGTTTAAATATTTGGGAAGGTCAATAAATTGATACTTTTTTGTCCAATGAGTATTGTATGATAAAAACCTAGACACACCAAAAAGCATATGTGAAAAGCATTTTTTTATTTAATTTAAAGTAGTTTAATTAGTTACTTTCAATAAATAGTAACGTAATGTATGTACTAGGGGTGGAACGGTACACAGAAGTCACGGTTTGGTTCATACCTCGGTTCAGACATCACGGTTCGGTATGAGTTCGGTACAATGGAGGGAAAAGCTAAACAAAAATGCAGAACGCAATTTTTTTTATTGGGCATGACTCAAGCCTTACCATCTAGTGTCATACAGTTTCTCCACTGAGCTAGCACATCTGGGTGATTGTGTCTGATATCCGTTAGCATGTTAGATGTATTTCCACTCACATACCCAACAGCTGCTGATCAATGCTGACACACAGTCCTTATCTTATCCACCACTCTATCGCCTGTACTACTGTAACCAATATATACAATCTATGACTGTAACCAGGCACGTGCACAGGTAGGGCTCAACCTGTGCAGAGCACATGCCCTTTTTGCCCTTACACTCTGAAGTGCCCTTTTTTTGGTGGTGGTGTTTTTTGTTCTTCAATAAATCAATGCTATTGGTCACCCTTTATGTCTTTTGGTCTATTTTACAAATATTTAGCCAATGCAAATTCTTAAAAAGAGCCTGTGTAAATCTTGTTTGCTCCTCAAACTGTCAGTAAACCTGATAACTCCGCCCCCTCTATCTTGCCGAATGCACCGGAGTTCCCCAGCAGCCGCGTATGCAGACAGGAGCTGAACGACCTTTGGCAAGGGTAAACAAAGATCTTGTCTGGAATAAGTGCTAAACACTATGTCTATAAAGGCAATATTTTACTTATTTGATGTCTGAAATTTTGGCCAAATGTATTTTACAACAGAATAAACTGAGCACCCATATAGCTACAACAAACTAGTTTATAACCTGTTGATTAAAATGTAATGTAATGCAGACGGTGCTGTTTTAAATGCACATTTGCACACATTCGCTGGTCAAAAACCCTGTAGCTGCATTTTAGTTTGACGTTTGTATAATGTTAACAATCTATTGATAAGTAATACAACAACATACAATTAGTTTTTACCATCGGATTTAAATCATAACCGCACGTGTGCCCCGCGCTGTTTCATACTGGAACTTAAACAAAGCGACGAGTGATCCTCGTCATCTAGGTAACATAGGCTATATTTCTAAGAAATTTATTTTTTTGATTTATGATTGCTGATAAGCTTAACTTATTAACATTTAATCATGTTATGGTAATAATATTAAATAACGATTAATTCAAGGCTGTTAATCTGCACATATTAGCTAATTTTTCTAGGTACTGTATAGTATTCTGTAATAATAATATTAATAATAATGTGTATTTTTTATAGCGCCTTTCAAGAACCCAAGGTCACTTTACAAAGTGATGCAAACTGTTTAACAGACAGAAGGACAGGCAGTCTGCTTATACAAGCAAAATAGCAAATGGAGCCATCAAACACAAAAAAACACAACATGGAGGGCAGAGAAATAAAAAGATAGATAATACAGATAGATAATGTTTAATGACTGATAATTTGTACTGTACTCTCGGCTCGTCTTCACGTGTATAAATGTAGTACAATAATGTTGTAGTAGTAACTAAAAAGACATTACAGAATCAGATCACTGTGAAATCTTTATATTTTGTCATGCAAAATGTAATGCAAAAGCTTTTGGAAGGTAAGATTTTTACATTTTTTCATAAGAAGGCTCTTCTGCTCCAAGACTTCTTTTATTTGATCCAAAATACAGCAAAAACAGTAACATGGTGAACTATTTTTACAATTTAAAGTTACTGTTTTTTATTTGAATATTTTAAAATTAAATGTATTTCTTTTATCAAAGCTAAATTTTCAGCATTATTGCTCCAGTTCAGTACTCTTCAGTGTCACATGATCCTTCAGAAATCATTCTAATATGTTTTTCACTGCAACTGTAGTTTTCACACTATTATATATTTTTTTAATTGCTGGCTTATTTTAGGGAAAGTGTAGTGAATAAGAGACCAGTGGATGTCAGTCATAAACGTCTTCAAGCACATGGCACACAGAAGGTTGCTCTTTAGAAAGATGAAAAATGCGCTGAAACCCTGTATATCTATATTATCTATATGATTATTATTATTATTATGGTTGTAATTAATAGTGAGTATACACAGCAAAAATTGCAGTGTTAAATTAACACCTGAGAATGTTAATTTAACACTGGACCTTTTGTTGTGTATCTATTCTACAGCTTTTTTTTAGACTATTATTTTATGATATTGAATTTGTCATGAAGATGTGACCATTTATTCCTTTTATGTAGGCTTACTAAATCATGTTAATATAAATATATATATTTATATATATATGTAAAAAGGAGGGGGGTGCCCTTTTTCAGTTTCAACACATGCCCCTCAAAAGGTCTGTGCACGGCCCTGACTGTAACTGTTGGCCAATGTGGGAGTAGCCAAGTGGAACGCATGGCCAGCCATAGCAAAATACTTATAGAAATTTTTGACTATAGCAGAGAAGAGGTGTTCTTATTCTCCTTGGTCTTCACAGTGTCTCACAAATGTTCTAATTGGTGCTACAGGCTGTGAATTTCTTTTTAAAGAAGCTAGTCTTTATCATTCCTAAGGTCACCATCCTTCCAAGGTACCCTGGCTAGGTGGATTAGGGAGGCGTGTTCACTGAATTGATTCAGAGAGCATTTCACTGTAATGCGTGGAGGACGTTTGACTATTTACCATTTACGGATGCACGCAATGAGGCAGTAATCACTGAGGTCCTGGCTGAAAACAGCAGGAGTATACTTTGAGGGCATAATAGTTAAAATAATATCAATAAGGGTTGTTTACGTTTTTTAGGTTGTACCTGGTAGGTTCATTGATCATTTGTGTAAGGTTAAGGGCATCAAATTTAGATTGTAAATTGGCAGGAATGTTGAGCATGTCCCAGTTTAGATGACAGCTTTTATTTTGCAAAGTTAATTCTGAGTTAGTGTAACAGCTTGATCCTGCTGCTTTAAGAACAGTAATGAAGCCTTGAGAATGCCCAATCATAGGGAAGCATTCAGTAATGATGGAGGTTACCTCTCTGAAAAGACCAGGTGAATCAGATGATGTCACAGACGAAAATTGGGGGAGGAACCATGAAATTACCTGGGGCATTGTGAATAAGACATCTATAGTGATAAAAAGCTATAAAAACTACTAGCAAAAAGGACTACAATATGTTTACTTCTTCTTTCTAAACCTTGTGATAATAAATGATTCCTTAGTCATGCCACAAAAAAGACCATGTTTTAATACAGTGTATACATGTAGCCTTTAAATAAACACTGACAAACAATGTGACTTTAATACAATGGGCTGTGTACCTTCAGATCCCCCACCAAGGTACAGCCAGAAGAGCACTGGCCACCCCCTTGAGTCTGGCCTCTCTCTAGTTTTCTTCCCAGGTCCCACCTACTAGGGAGTTTTTCCTAGCCACTGTGCATCATTTGTGTTGCTTGCTCTTCGGGGTCACGGGCCAGGTTTCTGTCAAAGCACTGCTTTTGATAACTGCTGTTGTAAAAAGAGCTTTATAAAATTAATTTGATTGATTGATTGAGATTTAGGGTGAATCCCATGTCTCTGTCTTACCCCTTACCCCTTCCCCTTAGTTTTGCGCGTTAATGTGAGAGTAAGGGCTATCCCAATTCTCATTTTGATCTAGGGGTAGGGCTAAGTGGAAGGGGTGCATACCCCTTAAAACTAAGCATTTTCGAGAGCTTACTTGAAACCAAGGGGTACCCAGAATACACTGCGCAATCGGCAACAATGGCAGCCAGATCATCAAGAGAGTCCAATAAATATAATTTCGGCTTAAATAGTTGTCTTAAAAATTACAACAGACTTGTTTTGTGCTCTACACAGTTCTGTAGATATATATTTGCAACCATGTCTTTAATTGAAACGTTGAAAAAAATTGCTAGTTTGCTACGCAAACGTTACATTGCTGATGTGAACAAGAGTCCCGCATTTTGAATGGACACAATGCATGTCTACAGTTTTAACTAAACTACATTAACAGTGGATTTTATTTGATATCTTTAAGTTTGTGATCAAAACGTGTTGTCTCTGGTGATGTAGCAGCCAGCTAGCAACAATGTATGATAACGCAACAGTAACCTCAATTTCATAGGGGTATATTTTCATCCCTATCCCTTACTACTCGGTTTCGAGGGACATAGGCTAGGGTTAAGAAGAAGGGGAAGGGTAAGACAGAGAAATGGGATTCGACCTTAAACTTTTAACACAAATAATTCTGCATCAAATTGTCTTCTCAAGAAATGTCTTTATTTATTTACAAAAACCCATTCTTGCAAAACATCTGTAGAAAATTAGGCAATTGGTAAAAAAAAACAAAGCTGATTTTGATTATTAAACTTAAATTTCAGCAAAATAAATAAATAAAAACAAATCTCATAGTCTATCAAAACACTCCAATCTGGACACAAAGACTGAGTCATTTAGTAAATAACTGAGAACGTGTCTGAATGACTAAAACAGTGTAAGTTTGAGTGTGTTGAGTGAGTGTGTGTGTTTGTGCGTTCTTTGGGAACGTAGGGGGTCCCTCCTCCTACTTCCATCGGGTTGGTTCTGGGACGACAGCCATGCAGACCAATTTCATGCAGTGTGCGGCGTCAGAGCACTGACAGGCTGACCCCCCACCCCTTCAACCTCTGCAGCAATGCTGGAATCACTCATACGTCTATTTCCCAAAGACAACCTCCGGTTATGACGTCGAGCACGTGCACTCAACTTCTTTGGTCGACCATGGCGAGGCCTGTTCTGAGTTAAAACCGCTGTTAAACCGCTGTATGGACTTGGCCACCGTGCTACTGCTCAGTTTCAAGGTCTTGGCAATCTTCTTATAGCCTAGGCCATTTTTATGTAGAGCAACAATTATTTTTTAGATCCTCAGAGAGTTTTTTGCCATGAGGCAAGGCAAGGCAAGTTTATTTATATAGCACATTTCATACACAATGGCAATTCAAGGTGCTTTACATAAACAGGAAAACATAAAATTTAAAACAGATCAAAGATAAAAGACAGTTAACCCTAATTGTTTCCAGGTTGTTTCTGTAAAGTAAAATAACTAGTTACTTTTTAAAGTAACGTTTCCCAACACCCAACACTGACACCAATGATTTAATATCTCAGAAATGCTTCTGGGAATACCGCATACCGTAAATAGCAAGGGTTTTGTGTGTGTGTGTGCGTGCGTGCGTGCGTGCGCGTGCGTGTGCAGGTGTGGCTTCAGTGCCAGGGTTGAATTTCTTTTGCCTTGGTCCTTCCCTGGCCTCAGGCTCTTCATATTTGTTATTGAACTAATTAGGAACACACAATTCAATTTGCTTTTTAATTATTTTTTATATGTAACCAGAACATAGCCATGTATCTTTGCTACTTTCTGAAAGTATTTCTACTGAATAACCAGTTTCCACAAATTGTACTTTAAAGCACTTGGTGATGAATGCATTTCCATTTGCTGGGTGTGTGTGTACTGTAGGCGTGGCATTAAACAATGAGTAATATTAGACAGCTGCTATTTAAGAACTAATCTTGTTAAGCAACGTTAATACATAGAACATTGTTTACATTTCAGAAAATACTTGTATTACATGTAATGCTGTAAGCACTGTCTATCCAGTGTCATTGACTAAAAAGCATAGAGGTGTACTTTTTTAACCTCTGCATCCCTGATATCACATCTTCCTTGTTTTTCCCATGACTGATTATTTATTGAAGCCTGCAGCTATTAGTTCAAAATGAGACAATCGTGTGTAAAAGTTATTTAAGGTGTACTGGCAGGTCTAGCCAATTGTAACATTGGTTTGAAATGAATTGCCTAACATTTGAATATGCATGCTAAATATTTCAAGATCCCTCAATAACTGATATGTACAGTACAGTATCTTGTTTCAGTCTTTGGAAGTTAGCTCTTATTAATTTAATGTTTACTGTTAAAATATTCTGTACCACATTAGTAACAATAGGCATGAATTGAAGGTGACAGATGAATGTAAACAATGTTTCATTGTCAAAATAAAACAAAGCACAGTACTGTGCAAACTGCACATGTAAAAACATTCTGTAAAACATAGGTATTTTATTTTTCAAAAATAACTACATGAAATGTGACTTGTGTTAGTTGTTCTTGGCCAAGTTGTCAGTGCAATGATTTTCCCTTGGTCAGTCTCCACAATTTTTTGAAAACTACATGTCCCAAGTATTTCTATCCGTCAAATACTTGGGAAATGTAGTTTCCCAAGTATCTGTCAAATACTTGGGAAACTACATGTCCCAAGTATTTGATGTATAGAAATTACATTTTTCAGGTGAAAGCTTCAGACCAAACTCTTTTAGTTTGTTCATGCCAAACAAGGACTTTGCTCAAGTTCATGTGGCACATACGTACATTTCTCCATCAAGTCCTGGTTGCCTTAGTAACTCCCAAAGGCAGTTTTATGTTTATCTTCCTCGTCTACATTGTCCTGGTAGTAACCTGACTTCAATTCCGTGACAGAGAACCACTTAGATCCAGACTTAGATCCAGACTTAGATCCAGACTTAGATCCAGACTTAGATCCAGACTTAGATCCAGACTTAGATCCAGACTTAGATCCAGACTTAGATCCAGATTTAGATCCAGACTTAGATCCAGACTTTGATCCAGACTTTGATCCAGACTTTGATCCAGACTTAGATCCAGACTTAGATCCAGACATAGATCCAGACTTAGATCCAGACTTAGATCCAGTCAGGGCTGCAAAGGCTTCTTCAATGTTTGGCAAAACATATGCGTCCTTCTTGGTTTGGTTGTTTAACTCGCAATAATCGAAACACACACAAATGTATCAGCTTCTCTTCACCGTGACTCTGGGCGACGAAAAAATACTTTCAGACTGTTTTCTGACTTTAGCGTCACAAAGTTCTTTCAAGTGAATGTGCACAGCTTCGTATTCAGAGGGATGGCTAGGTCTGGCCCTAATAATAATAATAATGCATTCAACTTATATAGTGCTTTTCTTCCAAGGAACCCAAAGTGCTTTTACACAGTGAGGAGGGAAAGCCCATCTCATCCACCACCAATGTGTAGCACCCACTTGGGTGATGCACGGCAGCCATTTTGCGCCAGAACGCTCACCACACATCAGCTATCAGGTGGAGAGGTGAATAGTTATATATGCCAATTAGGAAGGAGGGGGATTATTAGGTGGCCATGATTGAAGTGAGGCCTGGTTGGGAATTTGGCCATGACACCAGGGATAACACCCCTACTCTTACGATAAGTGCCATGTGATTTTTAATTACCAAAGAGAGTCAGGACACCCGTTTAACGTCCCATCCGAAAGACGGCACCCTACGCAGGGCAGAGGTTTCCATCACTGCCCTGGGGCATTGGGAAAGATCTTTACACCAGAAGGAAGAGTGCCCCCTACTGGCCCTCCAACACCACTTCCAGCAGCACTGGTCTCCCATCCAGGGACTAACCAGGCCTGACCCTGCTTAGCTTTAGAAGCAAACCAGCAGGGCAATACAGGGTTCTATGCTGCTGGCAACACCTTTGTTTAAATGGTGTTGGATCGGAAAGTCAGACTTTAGTCTGGCCATAGTCAAGGGTACCAACAGCAAACACCTCTGAAATTTAATTAAATACTGCAGAGATTCTCTCTTTCCATTGTTCTGATAAGGGTGTGGCTCTCCTGTCCTCTTCTGCCTGTAGCTATAACAGCAACTCTGAAAATCCAGGGTCTTTTTTGACATTCAGCTCCAGCTGCAGGATGAGCCTATGTTTCAAGCATCCACGCTCAAACTGTTTAAGGTGATGTCTATCTGCCTCAGATTGTTTCATTCCAGTTCTCTTTACTGCACAGCTTATGAGCACTTGTAGCCTCTGTAGGTACTCAGATGGTTTCTCACCTGGATTTTGGTTGGTGTTTTGAAACCTGGCAAAGATTTCTTCAACATCCTCTACAAGTCCATCAGCTGAATCTAGTAACTTCATATATTCTTCGGCATGAGCAGAGGAGCGTAACTGCTTTTCCACATCTGAAGTTGGGGGAAGGAGACACTCATTACGTTTCCTCTGTTGCACATCTATAGAAATTCGGTCTCGAATCAACAACTCTAAATGGACACACCATGTTTAAAAGGCAGGTTCTGCAGGCTTTGGTTCTTTCCCTGAGAAAGAACAAAGCCATATTTCTTGGCAATGTGTTGTGGATGAATCATTCTTAATCACATGTTCCACTACTTATTGGACTTCAGGTGGCCACACCATCGCTGAGCATTGTGGACTTAGTGGGGGGAATGTTCCATGATACTGTTAGCCTGGGACTTTGCATTAGACGTACAGGGAATACGTCTAATAGGATTGCATCAATGAGACCTGGGGCCGTATTTATCAAGCAAACTTAAGTATGAAAGCAAGTTATTACATTTCTTAAAGCTACTGTAAGAATCACTCTTTCTCTCCCAGTTATTTAAGACTGCTCGAGAGTTCTCTCAAGTGGTTAGGAGTTGCCAGTAGGGGCTTGTGATCGCACTGAGGAGACAGAGACGTGTGCAAATCTTTTAGGAGAGGAAGAATGTTTTTGAATTGTTTGATGACGCACAGTTAATTAAACGGTATCGTCTAGAGCAGGCATCATCTTCGTCAGCGACTTGGTGAGGGACGTCATTTCACCAGTGACTTTACGCAGCAATGCATTTTCAGATGAATTGAAGGTGGTGATGATGCTTCGTTTCCTTGCAACAGGAAAAATGTAACAATGCAGTGCTGATGATTTGGACCCATCACAACCATCAATAAGCCAAATTGTCATGGAAACAATTATGGCATTTACAGCTCCACACATTGTCACGCGTTTCGCGTATAGGCGATAAGTACGGTTTCAATGTCGTATCCCTTCACAGGGCACATCGTATCACACAAAGTAAAAGAGGGCACTGTCCGTTGGCACATGCATGCTGTATCTGTCGTTCCCCGCGTCAGTCACTCATCCACTCTGTTTCTCCGTTCCTCATCTAAAAATAGGGGGCTCTCTCTCGATTACGCTTGGGGTGCTGCAGCCAGGACTGTAACTGGCAGACTGGCCGTCAAAATTTAAATATGACGGTCTGTTCGGCCCGGAATGGAAAAAACTTCGGAAAGTCCCGATGGCCAGTCTGTCGCTGCGGGTAGTAATATATTATTGGCGTCAGAGTCAATACTGTCCCCTGAGTCAGAATGTGTAGTACTACTATGAACTGGTCAGTGGGTCCAACAGGAACTTAAATCTACATTACCATTTTCAAATGTAGCGCTAATGCCATTATTGGTATCAGCATTAGTTATTCCGCTAACACAGAAAGATGTCTTAACATCGACACCATATCCCATTTCAGTCTGTAAAATGAAGTTTTTTAACATAAAAATAAAATAAAGAAACAAAAGCAACAAGCTGAAAATATCATTCTGTACTATGACTGGCTCATTACATTCATGAAACAGATGCACTAATACAAGTGATAATAGTACAATGAATTTATTAGAATCAATTCAAACTGACAGCATATTAGTCAATGTTAGGCACAGCTCTTCAAGTAGAAAATAACAAACATTTATTTATTGTGCAGTTTCTGAGTTCATTCTCATATTAACAGAAAACTACAATATACATTTCTCAGTCCTTGAAAAAAATGTAATTAATGAAATGAAGAATATTTGTATATTTGTTGTAGTAGTAATAATAATGATAATAATAATAATAACAACAAAGTGCTTCACATTAAAATCATATGACAACAGTGAGATTCGACAAAAATTTGTTGAAAGGACTAAAACAATCGATTATAAAATCAAAACTAAAACAGTAATTTACAAACATGAGACAGAAGCCAATTTAAACAAGTGTGTCTTCAGATGTTTTTTAAAAGCATCAACAGAGACTGCAGAGCGCAAATCAGGAGGAAGAGCGTTTCACAGGTTTGGAGCCGCCGCTTCAAAAGAGCGGTCACACTAATATTAGTAGTGGAAGGCATATAACTACTCGGGTAGTTTGTGTGTGAACTGTTTGAGATCTCAAAAGGAGAACTATTATCTGGATCCAAAACATACTGATCCCATGCTAAAATGGAAGAACTGGAGGCTAAACTACCAAAACACCTGCAGGTCTGTCGATGCATCAAAATTAAATTACAAAACAAAATCTGAGATTTCAAAAGAAATAATCCAAGAAAAACATTATGTTGGCTGTTCTATGTGCTTTAATGAATAATACAACAAAAATGGAAATAAATTACATAATATAACATTGAATTGTTTGTACTGACATCTTGTCTGGACATGTTTCTCTTTCTATAAACTTCTACTGTTTTCTTTTTTTTCTGCGCAATCAATAACTGCAGATAGTTCGCCCTCTATGGGAGTAGGAAAATGATAACATTCCAATTTAACTGAAGATTTTCTTTAGCAAGGTGGATTCAGCACCACGCCAGCTCCGCAGCCTAAGGAATCACAAACTATTCAGTAGGCTGCGGAGCTAAATGTGGTGCTGAATCCACCTGTTGTGGCTTTAAATCACTTTGTAGGAGTTGTCAGTTTTGCTCCCTCAAATCTGTGGCATTGTGCTGTGTGATGAAACTCCACGTTTTAGAGTGGCCTTTTATTGTGGCCAGCCTAAGGCACCCCTTTGCAATAATCATGCTGTCTAATCAGCATCTTGATATGCCACACATGTGAGGTGGATGGATTGTCTCGGCAAAGAAGGAGTGCTCACTAACATGGATGCAGACAGATTTGTGAACAATATTTGAGATAAATATTTATTTTGTGTACATAGAAAAAGTCTTGGATCTTTGAGTTCAGCTCATGATACAGTTGTATGCAAAAGTTAGGCATCCTTGACAATTTCCATGATTTTCATTTTTAAATAATTGGGTGTTTGGATCAGCAATTTTATTTTGATCCATCAAATAACTAAAGGACACAGTAATATTTCAGTAGTGAAATTAGGTTTATTGGATGAATAGAAAATGTGCAATATGAATCAAAATTAAATTAGACAGGTGCGTGAATTTGGGAACCCCAACAGAAAGATTACATCAATATTTAGTTGAGCCTCCTTTAGTAGAAATAACAGCCTCTAGTCACTTCCTATAGCCTATAATGAGAGTCTGGATTCTGGATGAAGGTATTTTGGACCATTCCTCCTTGCAAAACATCTCCAGTTCAGTTAGGTTTGATGTTTGCCAAGCATGGACAGCCCGGTTCAAATCAAACCAAAGTTATTCAATGATATTCAGGTCTAGGGACTGGGATGGCCATTCCAGAACATTGTACCTGTTCCTCTGCATAAATGCAAGAGTATATTTTGATTAGTGTTTTGTGTCGTTGTCTTGTTTAAATATCCAGCCCGGCGTAACTTCAACTTTGTGAGTGATTCCTTTACATTATTCTCAAGTATCTGCTGATATTAAGTGGAATTCATGCAACCCTCAACTTCAACAAGATTCCCAGTACCAGCACTGGCCACATAGCCCCAAAGCATGATGAAACCTCCAATAATTTGGCTTGGAATGCTGTGTTCTTTTGCTGCCATGCATAACACCCCTTGTTATGACCATATAAATTAATTTTTGTTTCATCAGTCCACAACACTTTTTTCCAAAATGAAGCTGGCTTGTCCAAATGTGCATTTGCATTGCTCAACACTGTTTGTGGCTTGTGTGCAAAAAAGGCTTTTTCCGAATTACTCTCCCGCACAAGCTTCTCCTTGTGTAAAGTACACTGAATTGTTGAACGATGCGCAGAAAATTTCAGATGAAATTGCTGATCCAAACACCCAATTATTTATAAATTAAAGTCATGGAAATTGTCATGCGTGCCTAAACTTATGCATACAACTGTAAATGGGGGCAAAAACAAAAGTGTTGCGTTTATATTTTCGTTCAGTGTATTAAGCCAAGGATGATTGTATGGTAACAAAAGATGATCACATGTTGCAAAAACTGAGAAGACCTAACTTCTACAAAAACCTTAATATATAGTAATGCACCAAATCCCAAAAATGCCATCCACCCAAGAGAATGTTCTATGTCATTTGATACAGCCATTTGAATATGTACTGTATGTGACCATTCTAATCCTTCCTTAATCACCCTGAGAACATTCTATTGCATAGAATCCCATACAACACGATTGCATAGTCCTAGCATAAGAAATAGCTCATACATTTTGAATCCATGTTTATGAGCAAAATTAATCTCCTGTCTAGTGACCATACGGAGCAGTCCACAACACAAGTCATTTTGATGTACTAAGTATATATTTACTTACAGATGCTCATATCAAGAGTAACTTACAGTAAGTACAGGGACATTTCTCCTGGAGCAACTTAGGGAGAAGTGCCTTGCTCAAGGACACAATGACATTTGGCACATTTATGATGCATTTATAGACTAAAATAATAATTTGTTTATTCTATTAACTATGGAAGCCCTAAACTATAAGGTGATTATTTTTTTAATAGCCCATATTTAAGTTTATCTCATTATATTGAGATAAAAACATGGCCTCGTTCATTGATATTCAAAGCCTACTATGATTTTATTAATGTATTATAGGTTTTAGACATTTTATTAATGTTGGTTTTAGACATGCTCTGATTAAGGTTCAATGTAACAGCAAACTTCATTACTCATCTGCCTTGATCTTCAGAGATTGCGTCTCCTGTGATATTCAGAATTTAGTACTTAGATATATATGAACCTTGATATGTATCTTTTGAGGGAATTAACAGTTACATGTGTCAGAATTATTGTGATTTTCAACTCTCTGCTCCTGTAGCCACTTTCTGTCAATCCAAAGCCTCTGCTAGATGTCTTAAGGCACACAAATATTTTTATCCTTTCCCCCTCATCAATCCGGTTGACACAAATTTCTACTGTACATCCCTGGACAAAATGTATCATTGTAAATCAGCTCGTCAGCTCGCCACATCAAGCTCAACCTAGACAAGACAGTGCTGCTCTTTATTTAAGAGAAGGCATGTTTAAGACCTGTTCACCACAGTTGACAATTCCATTGTGTACCCCTTCCAGATTACAAAGAACATTGTTGTGACTCTGGAAAACACTCTTCCATCCATCGAATTGGCTTTCTCTTGCAGTTTCATGCTCTACAACATTCATAGATGACGACTTCTGCAGCTCACTGTCAGTGTGCCATCAATCCCATGCAACTTATCCAGAAAGCACAGTTCGACTTGTGATCAACTTTTACTTCCATGGTGCTAGTCTATGCAGCAAAAAGGGCATCAGCTCCTCCCCACCTTCAGGCAACACTCAATTATTTAATCCCTACCTGAGCTCTTTATTCTTCTACAATTTGTTCTATTAGTCCTCCTCGCCCCACCTTTTACAAAATGATTGCTTGCACTTGTACTTGTTCATATTATATACTGTTCTTTTTACCACAGACTGCTGATAATAATTCAGTAAGATATATTTACAGTACAACCACTGTTTTGAATGGTTGTCCAAGTTAGATACAGTATCATAGGGCATTACCTGTTACTTGAGCTACAGTAGATAAGCAACTGTTAAATGACTAAATGTAAAGTACATATCTTTCCACATAACTACGTCCCTATGTAGGATTGAGAGCCTTTAGCCAAATCTTTTATCCAGCCCTGCCCACACATGCAGGTACTGTCATGCATTTTAGCCTAATACACTTGATAGTTACAACTGCACCAAATCCACTCAAAAGTGCCTGCTCTCTACACACAAGGTCACAGGGTCTTTTATAATTATTTATTTTCACAACAAACAAATATGACTCAAAAGAGAAGTTACAAGCAAACAAAAACATTTGTCATGTTCAAGGATTGTGGACTACGACATAGTGTGGGTTGGCTCCACCTGGTGGCCAGGCTTGGACATTTATCTGTAGTTCATTGCACTTGTCTTGTCTTTGTTAATCCACTAATTATCACCAGCTGATTCTTGTCCCTCATTTAGTGTGTGTAAATGTTCCCCTCTGTTTGTGTTGATTGTGTTGTACTTCAATGTAGATTTGTCCCTTCACTGTGCAGGGCTGCCAATTCTCACGCATTAGCCATGAGACACTGATGTCATATATATTATAATTTTTTTTGCTGTACGGTAATGATGTTGAATGAGCCAAAAAAAAATTGCTTTGTACTTGGCAAAATTTCAATTGGCCCCACCAAATCTTACACAATGTGACAACAGGAACCATTAAATAAAGTATTTTTTGAAGTGTGTGACAAAAGTAGAAATAACAAACCAAATTGTTCAAATATTTAAATGACATGCCTAATGATGCTGTGGAATTTGAAGCTGTAACAACAAAACTACATTCCCTTTCACGGGACCAAGCTTACAAACAATGTAAGAACTGTAATTCTTGATATTAAAAAATCAGAAAAAGCAATGTTAAAAGGATAATGATTCCCTAAACACAAAAGCATGGCCTAAAATGCATAATTGATATCAGAGACAGACCAGTGCATGCCCATTGAAAAACCTTGTGAAAACAACTTGTCATATCCTCATTGCAATTCCTGTTTCAATGGCTAAATAAGCACTAATACACCACTTTCCAAATTATTATGCAAATTATATTTTACACTGATGTCCCTAAATAGTCGGTGCAAATGACTGTCAGTATAATTTTCAAGTCACCAACCATCAAATTTCATTCAACATACCACCCAATGAAAACAGCATAAAAATCAAAAACTCTAAATGCTGTGTTCCAAAGTATTATGCAAAACATTGTATAGGTTGTTGTATAAGAACTGAAAATGGTCATTCGTTGAATTGAATTTGCAATCAAACACATCTTAACAGGGCAAGTTACATGTTAACATAGGACCCCTTCTTTAACATCACCTTCACAATTCTTCCATCCATTGAACTTGTGAGTTTATGGAGAGTTTCTGCTTGAATTTCTTTGCAGGATGTCAGAATAGCCTCCCAGAGCTGCTGTTTTGATGCAAACTGCCTCCCACCCTAATAGATCTTTTGCTTGAGGATGCTCCAAAGGTTCTCAATAGGGTTGAGGTCAGGGGAGAATGGGGGTCACACCATGAGTTTCTCTCCTTTTATGCCCATAGCAGCCAATGACACAGAGGTATTCTTTGCAGCATGAGGTGCTGCATTTTCATGCATGAAGATGATATTGCTACGGAAGGCACAGTTATTCTTTTTGTACCATGGAAGAAAGTGGTCAGTCAGAAACTCTATATATTTTGCATTAACATATCTTGCACATGTTCCACATGCACACTGTCTTTGTATAATTTACACATTTCATTTTCAGCCATGTTCATTACGTTACCTCATCAAATAATTATTTATCTTGTACTGCCACTATACATTCCATATAACCTACCTCTCAATTTTTTTGACCGTATTTGCACTGAATGTGAAGTTTTTAATTGAACCAAATACTGTTTATATGTGTAAATGTATACTGTTTGTAGCTACTCTATGTGTAACTTTATGTCGCCCTGCACCTTTGTGCGTGATTGATTTGTCACACTCGACCGGTAAAAAGTCAAGCTTCGCTAAGGAGAGAATTGATATTGCATTTGGGAAACATATGCTGTTCTTCAAATTAATATATATTCAACAAACAATAATAATTGGCATCCAATCTGTAATTACTCCATAATGAAGCCTAGGTAAAAGTAAAAAACATTCAATTTGTTCTGTGGCATTTGTTCTGAGTCATGCATTCCCTCTGTCACCTTTACATTGAGCACCACCTTTTACACGTACTGTATCACCTGTTCATCTCAATCTGGGTGCCATCTATTTTACTGACACTTACAGGTATCGTAATAAACAAACTCCTAATGACTCACTTGTTTTGGGCGAGACATGATCCTACTGAAAAGTGCCTGTAGCACTAACCCAATGAGTCATTCACTTAGCCTGATAAGCCAAACCCACATCAAGATGTTGGGTCTGGAAATTCACCATTGGCAGGGCTCAATCCGAGTGGCAGGATACGCGGTTGTCTTTCAAATTCCACAACCAACCAGAGCAACAAAGTATCCGGTCGGCAAAACTCCGAACACATCTTTCGTTTGGTAAAATGACTTTAGTGCCGTTCTTTTCTCAACGCCGATTCGAAAGACAGCTGTTTGCCAGCAGCAGCAGCCGCCATCTACTTTGTTTTCCCGTAATTAGGGTAAGCCCGCCCACCGACTCTATACATGATGTGATTGGCCTGAACAGAATTTGTTTTTTCCAGCTCGCAAGACAACGGAGAGTTGCTAGACTGACCCTAGCTATTATCTAGATAATTATATTTGCTGCAGCTAGGGTGCATCTAGATTTGTAGGCTATCATTTACTAGCTTTTCTCTAAAAATACATGTTTCTTTTTAAATGTATAGCAAATCTTTCATAGGAGGATCATCTTCTCATTTGAATTCCCAATCTCAGTCTGTTATAATAATTTAACAATGGTTTTAATTGTCTATAATTTACAGTTTTTCCCAATTGAATACATAATATTCTCTAAACCCCTACTGTTACTGTTACCACAATGCACATTATAAATGTCACATCTCCAAATCAATACACATAAGGAAACATTGAATCAAATAATCAGGGCAGAATCATGCACACATACATCAAATCTGTTGCTCACACGGAGCATTGTAGTTTTTTAGGTTTACTAAAGCACGGTTCGAAAACATGTCCTATTTTTTCAAAACATGACACACAACTAACACAACTACACACGCAAGTGGCAGAACACACCAGGGGTCCGATCTTCGTACGTCGCTAACTCAGCTAGCTGGATTTGATTGTTGATGATTTGGCATGATCTTGGATTGTTTGGTTCTTCGACGCTCATCCTGGACTTGCTTTCATAGCAACAGGTGGATAAGCTTAAACAAACTCGGAAGAAAACTTATTTAATGTAAACAGGATTAGATCAAAGATTTTGTGAACCGAAATGGGGTTCACAGTGTAAATGTGCAGGTAAGTTACCATAACGATTCTTAATATTCCAGATAAATAATATTATATGACATAAAAAAGGAATTGAATCAAAAAGTATACAGTTGACTTACTAAAAATCTCTTAGATGGTTTGTGACTCCATTTTCTACATTACAAATGTGGACACAAAATGGCCTGGATCTGTGCATGACTCAAGAATTCTCAGAGACATCTTTATGCACATTATTTGAATGTGGTAATGGAAAAATATAAATATTAAGCTAACTGTATTACATACTTTTATTCTGTGTGAATTTTTCCAATCATACAGGTGATTAGATGGGATCGGGCTTGGGGACAGGGGATATGCCTTCAGGCAGTAATTCATGACGCCATTCCCTGACCCAAACCCGGACCACAAACCCCTTACAACGCAGCCCTGTGGTGGAGGTCCAGCCTGATGATGACTGCAGCCAGTGAACGTTGACCAACTTAGTGGCAGAGCTGCATGGGACAGAATTGTGGAACACCATGTTTGATTTTTGTTTTGGAAAAACAAACAAAAAAGCACATTAAATGAATAAAAGACAAGACATTATGCTTAGCTTCTTGAGTTTTATTTCAATTATTCTTTGTAAAGAAAAACCATCGATAGTCATCTTTTGACTGCAATAAGAGATATTGTTTTGCAAGGTCAGCAATAGTACTCTGTGGTGGCTGACATTTATTATATATGAAATTAAATTATGGAATCCTTAAAGTACAGGAATACTGTAATAAGTGATTAAACCATAACATGGTGACCACTTAAGCAATAAATTTGTCTGCTACTTTTTGCCAGCCCTCCCTCCTTGCTTTTTGCAGACTTTGAAGTGTTCCCTTGCATTTTAATAAAATTTTCAAATTCATCGTAACCTTCAGCAATAACTGTTGCTCTGCTGCAGAGAAAAACTGGGCGCGCACTTTTGCCATGATAAGCAGCCAATAGCAGTGTTGCTGATCAACGTTTCTACTATCAATACATCTTCCCTTTTATGTAGGGATGCACCGATACCAGTATCGGTATTGGGCCCGATACGATACCAAGCTCATGTACTCGTACTCATAAAAATCCCCCCGATACCCAAGATCGATACCTCACGTGATGTAACTGACAGACAGCGGTGGCAGCAGTAGACACAATGGCCCTCATTTATGAAACGTGCGTACGACCTAAAACAGGCGTACGACGGGCGTACGGCGATTCATACGCAAAGCAGCGGATTTATCAATTTGAACGTGATCGTAGGCTGCGATAAAATCTCACGTCTGGTCTGACTTCGTGTACGCAAATTCTATAGTGTGACTAGCGGTGTTCATGGTATAACCACCCG
>JACXGM010015073.1:7745-21699 GCA_016801145.1 Umbra pygmaea | reverse complement strand
TGTGTGTGTGTGTGTGTGGCTCTGGAAATAAAAAATGAAGAGACCACTGCAATGTTTTTCTTAAATAAAGTATCTTAACAATCCATTCCAGTGTTGAATTCCAACACGGGCACACCTCATTCTACTGAATAAGGTACATCACTATCCTCTTGCAAAAAAGGACCCGCTGGATGGTAAAAACACTGCTAGTAGTACCTCAGAAGTAATTGGAATAAAGAAATAACTATTGACCATGCCAAAAGAGTTGAACAGGAACGTTTGTGGTGAGGAAAATAAGGTTTCAGTTCTGCCTTTACTGGCTGAGGGATACAGTGAGGTTTGGGTTGCTTCCAAATCTTAAAATGTCAAAGACTGAGGTTCATAAGAACAAAGTCAAGCAGCAGACATCGTCATACCTGCCAACTTGCACACACTTCAGGTCAAAGTACGCTGGTACGAAATACTACTCTTAATTCTGCAAAAATTGTATTTTCCAGTGTTTTTAGTTTATTCAATGTTAACGCTAATGTTAGTTCTGCACCAATCATTGTCATAGTTTTCTGGCTTTTCTGCTGACACATCTTAACAACGTAGGCAGCTAGCTACAGTAAGTAACGTTAACGTTGTCATGCAGATAGGGTAGATGGCTACATAGAACGTAGGCAGCTAGCTACAGTAACTAACTTTAACGTTGTCATGCAGGTAGGGTAGATGGCTACATAGAACGAATGCAGCTAGCTACAGTAACTAACTTTAACGTTGTCATGCAGGTAGGGTAGATGGCTACATAGAACGTAGGCAGCTAGCTACAGTAACTAACGTTAAAGTTGTCATGCAGGTAGGGTAGATGGCTACATAGAACGTATGCAGCTAGCTACAGTAACTAACTTTAACGTTGTCATGCAGTTAGGGTAGATGGCTACATAGAACGTAGGCAGCTAGCTACAGTAACTAACGTTAACGTTGTCATGCAGGTAGGGTAGATGGCTACGTAGAACGTATGCAGCTAGCTACAGTAACTAACGTTAACGTTGTCATGCAGGTAGGGTAGATGGCTACATAGAGCTTGTGCAGCTAACTAACTTCACAGATTTGAGTCAACTAACGGTAGAGACCTTGCTCATTAAAAAGACACAGCTATATTTGTAATCAAAATGTTAAATGCATAACAAGTACAATTAGTTTTTGCACACTTTGTTTAACGACTGGTGTGATTTATGTCACAGCACGTTATGTACAGCGATGTTTCATGCAGAGCAGCAAGTCTTAGCCGGTAGAGGGAGGTGCTGGGGATGTTGGATGAGGAGGCATACTTACTATTTATATAATGAAAGGATTGATAATGCACACCCAGCCCTGCTTTTTATACTGCAAACAGAATTAAATGGAGACTGCCACAGCATCTATCCCAACATTTGGAAGTGTTTTTATTAGAGTGCCTTACTCTGTAGTAATATTATTAAGAACAGTCAGGCCCTAATGGGATGTTTTCATTTATATTCTATTGTTGAAATTGCCACTGGGTATACAGTCAGTTTTAGGATTTTATCAGGCCCTCAGCAAGAGATTGTTCTTTTTTGGTTGTTGAATTACAAGCAATGGTATGCTGTGTCCATGCTGAAGTGGTATTCATAAACATTTCTTAAGTTTAGCAGCTATGTATTGGTGGCAACAAAGCTACTGACTTGCAGGCAAGGCAAAAACGACTATCCACTGACTGGGATGACCGTTGACTCATTTGTATGTCACTCAACAATCACTTAGCAGACGCTTTTATCCAGAGTGACTTACAGTTTGTGCATCTGGACATCAAGTGACCTACAAAAAGAATTGCAAACCGCAGCTGGGGTGAAGTGTAATACAAGGATGGTTCAAAATAGGCTCCTAGGACAAAGAGAGATGTTTCACCAATGCTTAGCTAGAAAGAGCGGCAGATTTAAAATTTTGCGGGCAAAGTTAGGTGTAGTACATCATCGTTAGGATTGGAAGGACTATAGAAAACATCCCTATATTAATTTCTGTCATTAAAATGAGCATCCCTGTTATACCAATCATGCTACAAGCCTTAGACATACAAGCCTTGTTTGTCCTTAATTTATGAAGGTATAGCTTGTCTTTCTGCAATGTCTCTATCAGAGGCTTAAAATACGAAGCAAGATTTAAGGTTAGTGAGCTAACTTCAGGTTTAACCCTCAGTTTTCAGTATAGCGGCGGTGGTTCACTAGTTACCAGGCTACATCGCCTTAATATATGCTGCAAACCTAACCTGCTCTGGAGCAGGTTATAGTCGAAAACAGAAGCCAAATAAATGCAACATCAATTCTTGATTGAAAATGCCTTCACCATTCTGGGAGTTGCCATTCGCTTTCTCTGATAAGTATCTTTATGAAAGATATTGAGTTTCAGCGGAGAGACTGAAGTATCTTTGTCAGATTCTTGAGGCATATGTTGCCTGTACGACACATCAAAGTTGTGAGCTCACAGTTCCACAGATTGTATGCATATTGTTGCATTTGTTTGCTACAAGTAGTTTAATGTATGCAGTGGGTGATGCGGAGAACCAACAGCAGTGTATCCCCTTTCACTGTAGAGACAGTACATTTGACTATTTAATTAAAATAAGATCTAGTTGATTTTAATGGAATATACATGTGTGATTAAAATAAGGTCTAGTTGTGCCTTGATGGGGCAGTTATATCAATGAGCCTTGTAACTGATGCATTTACACTGTTGGCAATTTTTTGCCAGATTTCTTTCCTGCTTTACATCAGGGTTATATTTTTTGTAGTGTTCATATTCCTCTTAAATTATTGTTTGCTCTTCAGTGAAATATGCGGCTCTGGTAGACTTGTCCATTTCTGCGACTGGTCATATGGTGCACACACCGCCCCTTTTATGTGAATGTGCTCGTTGCTAGATTGGGAAAACCTGAGTTGAATTAAATTGATAACCACCGTTGTGACATCTCTTATCCAGATTGTTCTTATCCAAAAAGTTTTTCGGCTTAGTGAAGCCAACTAACAAACATAAATCCTGAGCATGTTGAACTTGCTTTGTAGTATAGGCCTAATTTGCTGTGTTGCTTAACTGACAAGGTGGCATGTTTTTTTCAGTAGAGAACTATAATGATGACTGGGTCAGAGCATCTCCAAAACTGCAGCTCTTGTGTGGTGTATGGTCTGATCTAACAGATAAGCTACTGTAGCTCAATTTGCAGAAAAAGTTCATGCTGGTTTTGATAGGTGTCAGAACATATTTATTTATTCATTTGTTTATTAATTAATATATTCATTTATTTATACAGGTAAGTTGACTGAGAACAAGTTCTTATTTGCACAACAACATGCGTAGATCACATAAAATACAATGTACCTTAAACAAGCAAAGCAATTAAAAAGCATGAAAAAAGCAACAAAATCCCATAAAACAAATACAGTAATAAAATTAATAAAATGCCCTAATGGCAGCAGTTCCAACAACTTAAAAGTACATTGTACTTAATTCCATATGTGATAGGCAAAGGAACTAAAAGATCTTAGTCATCTCCAGCAGTAGCAACAAGTGTTTGTTGTGTATGAAGCTGCAGTTTTGGTGGCAAAATGGGGACCTACACAACATTAGGTCAAAATGTTATGGCTGATCCAGTTGTAATCAAAATTATTCAACACCCATTGCACATCAGGTTTATTGTCAAAATGTACAGACTTTTAGCTGTTTGCAATGAACAAATCAAACAAGCAATGAAAAATAGCTCAACAAAATGAATGCTTCAAGTGGTTTCTCCAAATACAACTGAAAATGCAATTCATAATGACTTCACCAGTTTAAAAATTACTCAACCCCCTGAATAGAATCCCTCACAAAATAACAAATTTGCAAAACCGTGTTGTCTCAAGCACACCTGATGCAACCATAGAAATAGAATGGATAGAAAGGCCATTGAACGGCTTGGCGTGGTCATTCGATTAGTACACAACAAAATGTTGTTAGTTGGCTTTGTGACAACACACAAATGGGTTTAATGCGGCCGCTAGATCTTTGCAATGGAATGGTACACATAAAAATGGCTGCCATTCTGCTACATTGATTTAAATTGGAATGGCCTTTCTATTTATTAAATTTCAATGGATGCAACTAATAACGGGCTTCATTAGTTGCACCAGGTGTGCTAGTGCTGGAACACATGAAATACTTGAACTGGCTAGGGGTTTGTTGAGTGTTACGTTGGACTGCATGTGAGAAACATAGTTAAGTCAGTAGAGAGATCATTGCCCTTCACAAACAACGATTTAAAAAGATGGCGAAGGCCCTGAATAATCCCAGAGACACCATTGGAAGCATAGTTTGCAAGTTCAAGGTGGAGGGAACGGTGGTTACACTACATGGATGGGGCAGAAAAAGGAAGCTATCAATGGCTGCAACCAGATGTCTTAGACAGCTACTACTGACTTAAAAGCACAAGAAAATCTGGCTCCAATATGCTCAAAATCATATAAAGAACCCATAGAGGTTTTAGGATTCTGTTCTGTGGAGTGATGAAACCAAACTAGAACTTTTCAGCACAATGGATCAGCGGTATGTCTGGAGGAAGAATAAACACTGTGCCCACAGTCAAGCATGGTGGTGGCACGGTGATGCTCTGGTGCTGCTTTGCATCCTCTGGCACAGGAAACCTGCAGCGTGTGAAAGGCAAGATGAATTCATTGAAGTATCAGGAAATCCTAGTAAATAAAATCATGCAATCTGTGAGGAAGCTAAAGCTTGAACATCACTGGATCTTCCAACAGGATATTGATCAAAAGCATACCTCAAATTCCATCAAGGCTTGGTTGCGGAAGAAATCCTTGAAGATTCTACAGTGGCCATCACAGTCACCAGAATTGCACCCCATAGAAAATCTCTGGTGGGATTTTGAAGGCGGTTGCAGCACGCAAACCCAAGAATATTACTGAACTGGAGGCCATTGCTTTTGAGGAATGGACTAAGATTTCTCAGGAATGCTGCCAGAGGCTGGTGTCTGGCCATACATCTCATTTGTATCAGGTCATAACAGCAAAAGGGTGCTCTACTAAGTACTAAAGATGTTTGCCAAGAAGGGGTTTAATTGTTTTGAGACTGGAGAAGTCATTATCAGTTGCATTTGCAGTTGGATTTGGAGAAACCACTTGATGCATTCGTTGTGTAGAGCTATTTCAATTGCTTTTGTTTGATTTGTTCATTGCAAACAGCTGATCGTCATTTTAACAATAAACCTGATTTGCAATGGGTTTGGATAATTTGGATTGCAACTGTATACAGTATAATATGTGTTATGCCCTAAATTCCATGGTCAAGCACTGTTCCAAAGACATGGCACATTGCACTCATCGATGATGCAAGAATGCTGTCTAAACTAAAACATATTGTTCAATAACATAATAAAATATGATGGTATGCTTTATGTTAAGGCTTACTGACAATTACAAAACATTTATTTTTAATAATTCAAGAGCAGACAGCCATGTTTGCTAGCTTCTGAAAACTCAACCAATAATAAAAAATTAAAGACGAAAGGTCAATTTCTGACCACTTCTACAATGGACAATCATGTATGGAAGATTTTGTTCAAATCAAGATGTGCTTGATGAAAGTGATTGTAATCATACGGAATTACTAAGCTAGGTATTTTCAGTACAACTAATACATGATCACTGTTTGTCTTTTAAAAGTGTTATTCTCCTCGACGCTTAGCTATTCACCATTGGCCGGCTTTGTTTTGTTAGAAATGCTTCTTTGAGTGCTGTAGCCGTTGTGTTTTATATGTTGTACATTTTCATGTTTTACTTGGTTTGTATTTTTGTTTTGCATGCTTAACTTCTTGGCTTTTTTCTGGAATATTCTTTTGGTAAGTTGAAGCTCGTCAGAGTTCTTTTTTTTCTATGTTTTGCATGTCCTATCATTGTAAATGTAGCATATTCTTGTTTAATTAATATTGCTAGTGATTCATCTTTCACACTTTCAAGATCATTGAAGTGTTTAGACTGCTACTAGGGAAAAGTTAATGATTGACAGGTAACATTTTGTTAGGTTTTTTTTTGTGTAGATTAGGAGGAGTAACTTGTACAGTATGTGGTTACTCAATATACCAATCCAAAATATCACCCTATTTTCAGTATAGTGCACTACTTTGAAACCAAAGCCCTATGGACCCCAAACTGAAAGAAGTGCACTATGGTGCCACTATATGGTGCCATTTGGACACAATAGATAATCATCAAACATGACTTCAAATTTGGTTTGCGCAAGGCTACAATATGACAGTGCCCAAATGCATAGATGTTATCAAGTATGTTATTTTGGAATAGTAGTTGTTTTTGACATTTGTCATCCTGATTAATTTTGTGATTACAGATTATCAATGGTATAATTCTCTCAAGGCATCTAGTAATGGGAACATATTGAGACTACTTACAGAGCAAATTTGACAACCAAGCACATATGGCCATGACAAAAACAATTGAAAAAAAAACATGAGACTTATAATTATGTTGTCTGAATAACTACATATAATATGCTTTTGTCATTCTAACAAGATAATTGTTATTTAGTGTAATTGGGTAATTTTGTGTAATTGGGGTTCATTTCTTGTGCAGTACCTTGGTTGCTTATTCGCTGCGGGCATGATTTCTAACGGCAGAAGATTTCAGTAGGAGGAAGCTTTGTACTTGTTTTCTAATGAGCATTTTTTTTTCTTCAATTAAGATATATTATTTTTCTATATATTTCAAGAAAATCACCTAGTTTCACACTAGCCTACTTAAATGCTCTGCCATTGGAATTCATGAATGCGCAAGGCTCTGTAAAGCACCGGAACAGCAGACGAAGTTAGGCCTCTTTTGGATGACAGAAGTATCTTGTTTAAATGATAGAAAAAAATCCATGACACTTACTGTAGTTGTTCAAACAAGGCAATGTTGCCGTGACAAGATTATTCCAATAGTCTGTTCCAAAAAAATATTTTGCTTTGGGCTTCTGGCCGTTTTTATTAATTTTGTTTCTTTACATCTACAGCAACAGCTTGCACAACTACAAAAAGAGAAGTCTGAAATTCTTAAGAATTTAGCATTGTACTATTTCACATTCGTGGATGTGATGGAATTTAAGGTATGTACAACTTTAGCAAAATTCATTATAGTGAGAATAAAAGGCTCCAAATAATTATTTGTTACATTAGCTGGAACAATACATGGCTTTGTTGATGCTCTAGGCAGGGTTAGTCAACTCTAACCCTACGAGGGCCACAGCCTGCTGGTTTTCTTTTCTTCCTCATCATTAATTACACCCACCTTGTGTACCAGGTCTAAACAAGTCCCAGATTAGAGGGTTGCAATGAAAGCATGAAGTGGAACTGACTTTGAGGGCCAGAGTTGACTATGCCTGCTCTAGGGGATGTTGTAAGACTTGTCCAGTGGATTCACTCACTTAGGACCTTTTTAAATACAGACACAAATTGGAATTCTACCCGATTAAGTAAAATCACATAAACAATACTTTGAAGGTGCAACATATTTTTTTCAATGTTAAAACAATCGTAGTTAAACAAATGTTTGTTGGACAAGTATTCAACATGAACACTTGGCACAACCTTAGGAAAACCTGTTGGCTATTCTATGATGCCCTAAAGAAATTATCCTCCATTAGCTTTTTTCTGTTTGGAGATAATCAAGGTCCCTCACTCTGTCCTAAAGTAGCATGTGTGTTCTGAATACTTCTAATGATAATAACAAATAGAAACTTATATGTCAAGATTGTAAACTGTGAGATGTGCATACATTAACTGCTGTCTTATTTCTCCTTCAAGGACCACGTATGTGAGCTACTGAACACTATTGATGCGTGTCAAGTGTTCTTTGATATTGTAAGTTATAACACGTAATTACCACATTTTCCCCAAAGATTGTCTCATGAACAGCATTTATTTGGCGTTACTTGGTGTAGATTCTAATTTTGCTCCTGTGTGTCTTTCAGACTGTAAACTTTGATCTGACCAAGAACTATCTTGACTTAGTCGTGACCTACACTAACCTAATGATGCTACTGTCTCGGATTGAAGAGAGGAAAGCTATCATTGGACTTTACAACTACGCCCACGAAATGACACACGGATCAAGGTATGGAGGATACTGCAGTTGGAGTTGGCACTGACGCAAAGGACACGGAGATGGTTGAAATTAAATGGAAGCCCAGAGAAAAAAGCCTGTCAGAGACATGGTTGCAAACAACTTCCTAAATTACTTAATCAACATGCAATTCACGTCAAAACAACCTTGTAATAACACTCTAACCACAGACTGGTAGCTTTGCTTTCGTCAACATCTTCCGATTCCAAAAATGTCATGCCAGTTCATCAAAGTTTTTTGTAGAGTACACGTTCTGGAGATGCTCCTTAATATTTCTATCAGGGTACAGCCCACCCACTATTGTTACAGGAGAGCAACAAGGTCTACATCTTGCTGACATAATTACACATCTATTATATAACTTTCATCAGTGAATTCAGTGTCATTTTCTAATGTGCTTCATGCAAACATTTTATAAATGACAAAGTCTAGGCTTTAGATGGTGCACTCTGTCTTCACACTGCTTTATAATGTCCAACAGAGCATGCTTTATTCCCCATCTAGTGACAGAGAGTACCCCAGGTTGGGACAGATGATTGTTGACTACGAGAATCCCCTGAAAAAAATGATGGAGGAGTTTGTTCCCCATGGGAAGGTGCGTATGGATACACCTGTACCTTTGTTAGATATATATATATATCTATATCTCTATCAGGATGCTTAAAACATGTAACAATAATGTCTCATAATAAAATATGGATTAATCTACACTGCATGGATATTGAACTACGAACGTGTTTGAATTAGTGATGGGGATTCTGAATCACTAAAGTGAACTGAATCATTCAGTACAGTTCATTTAAAAGATTCAAATCTTTCGAATCACCGATTCGGTTAATGAATCTTTTTGTCGAACTACTTAATTCCATTTTGTGCCCATGATGTGACCTTATTATTTACTGTGAAAGCAGTGCACTCGTTTAATTTTTCAAGCTATGAACACAAAAATGTAAATGTCAGTGGAGATTTGCTGTTGATCCTCCACGGGTTGACAAAGTTATTTAGCAAGTAGTGCACTTGGCAATATTTTGATTTATTTTGGTGAAAACGGTTTAAATATTGTTCCTTTGATGCCGTTCACTCATCTTGACGTTTTCAACTGGCTGCATGTATGCATGCACACACGTCTGTCTCGCGTGGCGTTAATATAGATTTACGTAATACACATTGAACATATTCACATGTACTTTTTAAGGAAAATAAAATAGATTTACGAATGACACGTTTTATTCTCGTTAAGGATGCTTAGATGAACATATTTTTATAATAAAGGGTGTGAAGAACAGCCAATAACATCGCTGTGTAGAGACAGTTTGCGCACTCTCGCGACACAAGACTCAGTATTCATAGCCCTTTCAAATCCATAGGCTACATCTGCATAATTTTCTCTTGCAGAAGTGATTCATTAATTGAACGAGTCTTTTAAAGCAGTGATTCAGTACACCCAGTTCACTAAAAAGATTCGTTCAAACAGAACGAATTGTTTGTGATTCGTACATCACTAGTTTGAATGTGTCTTCATGTGAACGATGGTAACGTGTCTCTTTGTCCCTTTGCTGTAGTCGTTGTCGGATGCCCTGCTCTCCCTGCAGATGGTCTACCCCAGGAGGAACCTGTCAGCGGACCAATGGAGGAATGCCCAGCTACTCAGTCTCATCAGTGCCCCCAGCACCATGCTGAACCCAGCCCAGTCAGACACGGTGAGTCTATAACCATGCTGAACCCAGCCCAGTTAGACACAGTGAGTCTAGAACCATGCTGAACCCAGCCCAGTCAGACACAGTGAGTCTAGAACCATGCTGAACCCAGCCCAGTCAGACACAGTGAGTCTAGAACCATGCTGAACCCAGCCCAGTCAGACACAGTGAGTCTAGAACCATGCTGAACCCAGCCCAGTCAGACAAAGTGAGTCTAGAACCATGCTGAACCCAGCCCAGTCAGACACCTAATGTTTAATCTAAAAGGATTTTGCTGTGTGTAAGGACATGATCCCTGCTGGAGTTGGTCCAGTTTCTTTGCTTCTCCGGGTCCACACTTAAAACAGATAATGGAGAGCTCATTGTAAATCTCTGAAACTGTCTTTGTTCTAGATGCCGTGTGAATATTTATCCCTGGACACCATGGAGAAATGGATTGTATGTAAGTGTCCTTACACTAGTATCTATTTTATCTCATAGTGTCATACCAATGGAGGGAATCAGACCTAATGTTTATGACAAAAAATACTAAATATCTGAGAAAGCAAGAAGTGTTAAACAGTGAAATGTCTAAGACCTGGGTGGAGGATTCTTTCAGAGGAACATATGTAGTCACCATCTTCTGGTAAATTAAATGTGATTTCATGAAACACCCAAACCTGGTGAATATTCTAATTTCCACATACACATGTACTTCTGCTCTTTCTGTTTCTCTGTCTTTCTCCTTTGTCCGCCATCAGTTGGCTTCATCCTGTGTCATGGGGTGTTGAACAGTGACCAGGCAGCCTTGGGCCTGTGGAAGCTGGCTCTTCAGAGCAGCACGTGTCTCTGTCTCTTCAGGGACGAGGTGTTCCACATCCACAAGGCAGCAGAGGACCTCTTCATCAACATCCGTGGGTGAGGGAACTAAGCTAGTACCTATTAGAAGACTGTAAAATGCGTCAGACAAAATTCCCAGGCATGTGTATGTAAACTGTGCTCCCTTTTTGTTTTACAGTTACAACAAGCGTGTGAATGACATCAAAGAGTGCAAAGAACAAGCTCTTTCACATGCGTAAGTGCTCTGTAAATGCATCCTTTTGACTTTAAAGCAGGTCACACTGCAGTGTCCTTTGCAGCTCTCATCACTTGAGCTTGTTAACAAACGACACGTCTCAGTAGGTAAACGATGCTGGTATACTCGCTTGGTACGAGTGGCTCCTCTTTTCAGAACACAATGGGATCATTCTTCAATAGGACATGTTAGGGATGCATTGTTTTTAATGGTATTTAAAATGGCTTCCTCTCAGAAAGTGATGTTGTCAACGCACTTGCTTTCTTAACAGAGGTCTGATGCACAGAGAAAGACGCAAGTTCCTCAGGTCAGCTCTGAAAGAGCTGGCCACAGTCCTATCTGACCAGCCAGGCTTACTAGGCCCCAAGGTACTGCATTTGTGCTTTTCTTGATATTTAGCTAGTATGGAAATTCAGGTGGGAAGATAAACAGCTGGAAGTATTGACATACAGTATCTCACAAAAGTGAGTACACCCCACACATTTTTGTAAATTTTTAATACATTTTCATGTGACAACACTGAAGAAATTACACTTTGCTACGATGTAAAGTACTGAGTGTACAGCTTGTATAACAGTGTAAATTTGCTGTCCCCTCAAAATAACTCAACATACAGCCATTAAGGCTGGCAACAAAAGTGAGTCCACCCCTAAGTGAAAATGTCCAAATTGGGCCCATTAGCAATTTTCCCTCCCCGGTGTCATGTGACTTGTTAGTGTTACAAGTCTCAGGTGTGAATGGGGAGTAGGTGTGTTAAATTTGGTGTTATTGCTCTCACACTCCCTCATACTGGTTACAGGAAGTTCAACATGGCACCTCATGGTGAAGAACTCTCTGAGGATCTGAAAAAAAATAATTGTTGCTCTACATAAAGATGGCATAGGCTATAAGATTGCCAAGACTCTGAAACTGAGCTGTAGCACGGTGGCCAAAACCATACAGCGGTTTAACAGGACAGGTTCCACTCAGAAAGTGAAAAGTGTAAAGGCCCACTCATGGACTGGAGTCAAAAATTTGCAATAGCTATAAACTCTTTTTGCATAGCATCAGTTACAGACTTGTCTTGTACTACGTTTAATTGCAATGTCCATGTCAAATAAATAAAAAGAAGAAGAAGAAGAACAGGCCTCACCATGATCGACTAAAGAAGTTGAGTACACATGATTAGCGTCATATCCAGACGTTGTCTTTGGTATATAGACATATGAGTGCGTATTGGACGTATTGGTGTGGGGGGTCAGCCTGTCAGTGCTCTGACCATATGCCGCACACTCCATCAAATTGGTCTGCATGGCTGTCGTCCCAGAAGGAAGCCTCTTCTAAAGATGATGCACAAGAAAGCCCACAAACAGTTTGCTGAAGACAAGCTGACTAAGGACATGGATTACTGGAATCATGTCCTGTGGTCTGATGTGACCAAGATAAACTTATTTGGTTCAGATGGTGTCAAGCATGTGTGGCGCCCACCAGGTGAGGAGTACACTGACAAGTTTGTCTTGCCTACAGTTAAGTGTGGTGGTGGGAGTGTCATGGTCTGGGCCTGCATGAGTGCTGCCGGCACTGGGGAGCTACAGTTCATTTAGGGAGCCATGAATGCCAACATGTACTGTGACAAACTGAACCAGAGCAATATCCCCTCTCTTCAGAGACTGGGCTGCAGGGCAGTATTCCAACATGATAATGACCCCAAACACACCTTCAAGACAACCACTGCCTTGCTAAAGAAGCTCAGGGCATGTCTCTAGACCTAAACCCTTTGAGCATCTGTGGGGCATCCTCAAACAGAAGGTGGAGGAGCGCAAGGTCTCTAACATCCACCAGCTCTGTGATGTCATCATGGAGGAGTAAAAGAAGACTCCAGTGGCAACCTGTGAGGCTCTGCTGAACTCCATGCCCAAGAGGGTTAAGGCAGTGCTGGAAAATAATGGTGGTCACACAAAATATTGACACCTTGGGCCCAATTTGGAAATGTTCATTTAGGGGTTTACTCACTTTTGTTGCCAGCAGTTTAGACCCAACTGGCTATGTGTTGAGTTATTTTGAGGCAACAGCAAATGTGCACTGTTATACAAGCTGTAGACTCACTATTTTACATTGTACAAAGTGTCATTTCTTCAGTGTTGTCACATGAAAAGCTAGAATAACATATTTTCAATAATGTGAGGGGTGTACTCACTTGTGAGATACTGTAGGACTTTAGCCCCTGTCTCCAGTGAGATGTTCAAATCAGTATATGACTTCTGTTGGGAGTATTGCAACTTAACAACAGGTTTGCATCCATGTACTGCTGTTCTCTAGTTGTCTCCACATTATCATATTTACATCATGCCAACACCACTGCTCTTTAGTTGTGTTAACATGAAAATGTGAGTATATCTAACACAGCCTAGAACTTGGTCCTCAAGTACTGCACTACAGCTCTCTAATTGTGTTCACATAATAATGTGAAGCCAACATCAGTGCATTGTTCTAACACTATAGTGCCTTTTGTTTTGTTAAAATATAGTAGTGGGACTAAATCTGTAGAGATCAGAGGAGTAGAAGTCCTAAATTTGTACATCACCTATGTGTGTTATCGTGACTAATTGATGAGTGGAAGTAACCATAGAACCTAACTTTGTTGACCCGGGTTCTACACACGTCTCTTTCTCCTTAGGCCTTGTTCGTGTTCATGGCTCTCTCGTTTGCTCGTGATGAGATCATTTGGCTGCTACGACATGCAGACAACATCCAGAAGAAGAGCACCGATGACTTCATTGACAAGTTAGTCACGTTCTGTTGACTCAAACTATGCGGTTTCCCTTCACCTCTCACATTCAGGGTTCATGTGTTTACCTCATGCTCACATTCAGGGTTCATGTGTTTACCTCATGCTCACATTCAGGGTTCATGTGTTTACCTCATGCTCACATTCACGGTTCATGTGTTTACCTCATGCTCACATTCAGGGTTCATGTGTTTACCTCATGTTCACATTCAGGGTTCATGTGTTTACCTCATGTTCACATTCAGGGTTCATGTGTTTACCTCATGTTCACATTCAGGGTTCATGTGTTTACCTCATG
>JACXGM010015072.1:10326-21699 GCA_016801145.1 Umbra pygmaea | reverse complement strand
AACCGTAAGTCCTTTCTGACCCAGTTTGCAGCTAAATACATTGGCAGGAATATTATGCATGAACAGATCCTAGAATTACTAATATAAGACCAGCGGGACACATCTGCTAGGACTAATCGAGTAAACATTTAAAAAAACAATGGTATATCTGAGAAACAATACAGTATTTACATTGACTTTAAAACAACTGGCTGAGTTTTTTAAAGAGTCATTTACCTTGACTGTCATCAGGATTGTTATAATCCAATTCTGGTTTCTCTGTAGCTGGTTTTCCCTCCATTTTGCGTTCAGCACAAATGTATTTAACTAGGATAAAAAACTTTTATAAAAAGTTGTCTGTTTGCAATTCCCACCCCCCAAAAATAATTCAGTTTATATTACCATTACCACCATGTCTGGAGAGATTTTGCGTCTCGCTCTCTCATATTTGGTGGAGTAGTTGTCACAATAGTGTTACTTGCGCGTGTGTGTGTGTGTGTGTGTGTGTGTGTGTGTGTGTGTGTGTCGAGCCTGACTATGGCTTCTCTGACTTTGCACGGGCCTCCAGCATGGGGCACCGCAAGTTGGCATAAAGTTGCCCGGGATTTGGGATAGATAAGTCGGATTATCTACCTTGCCACGTCGCTCTCCAGCAACCCCCTGTGTGCAGATCGGGCGCTTGTCGGGGGGTTGTGGAACTGCCAATGTAGCAAGGTGAGTTTTTTTATTTTAAAGGGCAAAACAATTCACATTGGGTAAGCTATACAAACGTGTATGCTTAATAGCTACACTACATGGCCAAAAGTGTGTGGACAAACCTTACTAATGGTGGAGGCGGGATAATAGTCTGGGGCTGTTTTTCAGGGTTTGGGCTGGGCCCTTAGTTCCAGTGAAGGGTCATCTTAATGCTACAGGATATTTTAGACTATTGGGTGCTCCCAACTTTGTGGCAACCGTTTGGGGAAGGGCATTTCCTGTCTCAGCATGGCTGTGCCCCTGTGCACAAAGCAGGGTCCATAAAGACCGGGTTCAACAATGGATGTGGAGGAACTTCAGTGGCCTGCACAAAGCCCTAAACTCAACCCCATTTAACACTTTTGGGATGAATTGGAACGGCGATTGTGAGCCAGGACTTTTTTGTCTTCTCCCAACTGGTCTTGTCTAATTCCCAATGACCTCGTCTTGTCCGGCAGCTTCGCAACTCCTTGGACAGATGCGGGACGGTGAGGGGCACCCACATTGTTCATCAAACTACATGTTGCCAAGCTGGCTCATTCTTTTCGCACTGCTCATCCAACACAGAAGCCTTTAGTCAGTTCATGCACGGGATGATTACGCCCACCGGAAACCTTCGATACTTCTGCAATTTAATTTACACGCAAGAAGTTGCTGGAAAGCAACTTGGCAAGGTAGATTAGCCGATTTATCTATCCAAAATCCTGGGCAGCGCTATGCCAATTTGTGCTGCCTCATGTTGGAGGTCTGGGGAAGGTCAGATAACCTTTAGTCAGACTGAAACCACTGACTATCATGTAATAGCTTGTCCTGCAATGCAGTTACTTAGCCCACTACACCACGCAGACCCCTCAAGCCAGGCCTTTTCATCCAACATCAGTGCCTGACATCACAATTGCTCTTTTGGCTGAATGGCGGGAAAATTCTGACACACAAATGTTTTTTGTGATGTCTAACATATGGGTGTGATGTTCAGGTGTCCACAGACTTTAGGCCATATTATTGCATTCAAATGTAAAAATAACAGGTGCTGAATGAGTCAATGGGGCCTAAAAGTGCAAATTACAGGTAAGTTCTGCTTTATGTACAGTCAATGATTTAAAAATCGGCACAATAGGCTGAGGCGAGATGACGTAAACCAAAGATGGATTGAGGCAGACAGTATATAAAGTAGCTAAGCCAATGGTGGCATAGATTTTCAGGTGCTTTGAAACAGACACATTCCGGAAGGGGAGTGGGATGTCAAACTCACTGCACAGGACACCCTGAGGTCAGCAAAAGAGGTATGGGGTCATAGGTGCGAGCAAGGACACAAACACAAGAAGTACCTTTGTACAACGGGCTTTTATTAGCTAAGGTAAAATGTGAATGTAAATAATAATTTTGGGAAGAGAGGCTGAGCAAACCCAAAGCAAAGAAATAATAAGCAAAGGCCCACCACTAACCTGACTGGGGGATGTAACAGATATCCAATATACCACAGCTGAGCGCTGTGTCTAGGCAATCTGCAATGGGTTGTGCCTATGAACAGCTGTTAGCCATGGTTTAATGGGCATATAACGTACCACATCCCCACATGCCATATTTCCTACATATACCACAACTTTTAGCCAGTCAGCATTCAGGATTCAATCCACCTGGTTTATATAAAGGATAAGAGATGATTGGGTGGTTTTATATACCATAAACCCTTGATGACTAATTGCCTTTATAAACCAGTTATTAACTCAACTATTACAGTTCAACGTGGTTTACAGTTAGTATGTGATCTAACATAAAACAGCGTTCAGCCAATCACAGTTTAAAACATCCAGATTGACTCCACCTATACATTGTACTGTTAGATGATTGACTCCGTTTTTACTACCTAATCTAAGACAAAATGTGATTTACAGTTATTTAGCCTACATTTGTCAGAATGCTTAGTCACAAAGCTTTATGAAACTCAACATGCCAGCACATTTCCATTTTGAATCAGGCGGCAAAAAAAGAGAAGAAAACGCCCCATTCCCTCACTCGCTGTCTTTACGCCTCAAGGTCTGTTTGAGTAGAGAGAGGAGGCATCTTATCTTATCAAAAGGGAGCTACTCATTTTTGGGGCGTGTTCTCAATCTCCTATTAGCACATGGAAGCTCTAGCTTGCTGTCTGTAGGAGTAGCCGCTTTACTAATGTAGCAAGTACCGCAGCACTACCTATCAGTGCAAAACCAGGCACAGCGTTACTGGGGGCCCAGGGGGTAAAAAACTTTGGCTCTGTACTTGACCACTGAAACTGTATTTAACCTGGTTCAATTGACATGATGTTATGGTTTAGGTTCTGGCATTGGAATGGGTCCTTTGAACAAATAGATTAAAACATGTAGTGTATCTTGTCAGCCTTAGACAAAAAATTTAATTTTACAAACTTAGTAGACCATGTACTATTTGTAAACCCTTGATTGAACAAATACTGTAAATGGGTCAAATATGGCCTGAGAATATGGGACATGAGTCAGACACAAATATATTGCAAAATCACAATGTATACTAACAAAATACTGACCCTGTGATGTTCCACCAGTTCTATTTACATCTTTAACTTTGGAGGAAGATGTTTGACAATGAAAAGCAGAAATTGCAAAGCAATAGTAAATTACCAAAATAATAATTAAATAAGAAATTAACAATGGCATGCACACGCACCAAAAACTACCTTGAAGGATGTGGAGGACAAATGAGTAAACTAGATTTAATATTTTTAAAATAATGCACGTTCCTTTGCCTCAAATGCGCGCACGCCTTGGAAAGTGAATGCGATCATCTGATTATTAGAGGAAGTCATCAATACGATAACATCGAGTATTGGCTATACAAAAACACGTTTGCAGTGCCCTCTACTGGTAAATACCTTTTATTACCGAAAACTAAAGTATAAAAGAACCATTGAAGTGAATACAGTATGATGTTCAGTAGCGTCTATAAAGGTTCGTATTGTAATATATTGATTCTAAGATGGTTTCATTAACTAATAAAAAACTGCTGTTTTGCATTTTTCCTATTGTGACTAAGATTTGACCACTGTAAATATGAATACTGAAATATAAACGAGGTGTACACACTTATAGTACAGGTAACAGCCTAAAAAGTCCATACATTGAGACAAGATCATACAATCGTCATTCTTAAAACTTGTTTTGACATAATGGTGCAAAAGGTTTTTACTGAAACATCGGCAATCCCAACAACACGTTTGGCTCGATGGTGAATATACATATTTGTTCAAAATTGCCATTAAGTTGTGAATTTCTGACAAAGAGAGGGTGACTGAGGGGCAAATGATGTGTTCTTCTGCTTCAGGGATCTTGGGTCTCTATGCAGGAAGTCAAATCAGGGGGAAGTACCCCCTCACCGTATGCATATACAAAGCTCTTTTCACTGCAAACTAGGCTCCCTCTACCAGCCGGTTCTAAATGAAGAAACATATTTTCGATTAGTATATAGGCATATTGCTTGGGATGGTTATACGTGGTAATATATAGTCGTGAACTACAAAAACAGGATGTAATGTTTATTGGTCATATTTCATATGCATTATGACAACAATATCATGATTTGGTTATATTCAAATCTACTGATAGTCAAAGAATGCTACGAAATGAATTGGCTGGTGTATAGTCAACAGGTATTATACTTAAAAATAAGGCCTCGTAGGTGACGTGACTATTCTGGGAAAACTAAAGCAAGTTTGAGTAGAAAGTGAAACTCAAACATCTTAGCAGTTTGTTTTAATAATAGTATAACTTTTGTTTTTGAAAATGTATAATTGTTATAGAACAAAATACATTCAAAATATTATCTGCACTAAAAAATATCATTCACGCCGGATGATTTTTACGAAAATATCTTAAATACAGACTGGAGAACAACTCCCGTTTTACATTTTTACATTAGAAATCACTTTCCAGAAATAAATTGCACCAGTTCTGTTACATGACAGCGTCATGTTCTGTGACTGCATTGCCTGCTCAGTTGTTTACCTGCAGTTAGCAGTTACGGCCAGAGATGGCACTATTGAGAATATATTTTTGTTTCAGTCCCGTTTCCCTCCATGGTTTCTCCTCTCCCCGAGTAACTTGGCGTTTGGCTCAGTTCATTATACAGTCCCATATTCTCCCTCCATTAGGGCATCTCTTTGCCTTTGGACTGAATAGAAATTCCACCGACACACAAGAGAGAAAAGTTCAACTTTCGTAGGGCGAGATGGATATGAAAAAGAGGATCCACTTGGAGCTGAGAAACAGGACACCATCTGATGTAAGTCGTGCCTTTTAAACCAAACCTTTAGTTTTCTCGCTAGCCCGGCTAGCTTGCTACTTTTTTGCTTTCCAAATGACCTGTGTGGGTAATGGTGACCACATGGACACAGTGTTTTCCATTTATTAATATGGGGAAATACTTCACAAGCTTAACATGTTATAATGTCCCCGATGGGGCGTGAAGAGGCAACAAGACATAAAGCTTTATTGAATCGTTACTTTCGAAAGCCGATTATTTGCACGCTGGCATTATTGCAGTGTTTTAACAGTTTCGCAGCTCCAACTAGGACGAGGTTGCAGATACGGTTCGATTGCAACGTGTCTTATTTATTTGTTAACTTCTACATCGGTGTTGTAGGTGCTCTGCTTTCCACGATGCGTAAGGCAGACGGAATGGTTTATTTAATATAGCTAGACCTTGGTAGCCATGTTTGTTGCTAGCATAAATGCTGAAATGGGGCGCCCTTTATTACAGTGCACTTAAATTTAACAATTATTGTCCACAATACTGTTTACGTCATGCTACCCCATCGTAATTTTGTGAAATCATAAATGAGATCACGGGTGGAGTTTTTTTCGATAATTTACCCCGATTGATGGTTCATATCTGGGTCCCAAACCAATCTATGAAAACAAAAAAGTGATGGTTCTCATGAGTCAACATCTTATAGGATACGAAAACTACGATTCCTGTCCGTTCTAACTATGTACTCATAGGGTAATGTTGTTTATGACTATTTTACTAAGTCGAATGAAGTTATTGAGAAGGGTACAATGTCGCTGCTCATCCACTTGCGAGCACCACATCCCGTCAAACGTTACATTGTTACATTTCAGAATCAGATCGCTTCTTTCTTCCCGCGAGTTAAAGCTGATTATTATCACACTGTGTAAACCAGCTCCTATCATTCATGCATCCGCCAGCCAATACTTTGTTCCCGCCATATTATTCCTCGCAACTACCCCGAAAGATAAATTGTTATTGAATCTGACCAATCATTTCCAGGTTTAGTTTCAATATATTGTGTTAAAAATGGTATATTTCTTAATGACTATATAATTTCTGACTAACATGTATTTGTCACCGGCTGGTGCCAGCCTGAATGACACGAGACGAAGCAAAAGGCGTTCAATGCGTGGGTTGCAAAACTCGACGTTCGACGCTATATGGATTTCATGCAAACATAAATAAAAATATTCTACATTGAAAGTGAAATTGATGGGATATTTTTAACGTAATTACTGCATGTAAACAGTCAGCGATCTTCAAAGACTTAGAGAACTCTGCATACTGTATCTCAGGAATCGCCATGTTGTCATTCGGCCGTCTTTGAAGCTCTGGAGAAAGGAACTCTCTCCATCTTTGTCTTACTAATTTCCGTTTTGAATATTTCCTTCGACGTTGTTTCTGAAAACGCTGATATAATGTGACAAATTGTCCTATCGGTCGCTCGTTCGACGTCTAGGCAATCCATTTCCCCAATAAATTAGATTTGAAAATAAAAATGGGATCTTTAGAGACAATTCACAATCCTTCCCGTTGCTGTAGGGTAGGTAATGGCGGGCAGTCGGACTTCTCTTGCAGCTCTTCTGTTGCACGGCAGCTCTTAAAAGGGCAATGGCTAGCCTGTAGCGAGCTTGCTAACAAAAATCATTGCATTTGTCATTAGTGACTGCATTGGCAGGCCAAGGGAAGTTAGAACTGTATTGTGTGGCTCTTCCTCGTGGCAGCTGTTTCAAAGAAACAACCAACTGCCTAGACAAACATTATGCAACCAAATACTTTTATTGGTTGATCGATGGTGTTATCAATGTTTGACTTTGTCAGTATGGTGTGAACAGGATTTTGGACGTTTAACGTTACAATGTATTGCCTTTTTATCAAGCTTTTGATTGCGCAGCGCGTGTTTCTAATTATTATTAAACATTAACTCAGTCGAATAAACGATTTAGACGTAACATTTTGTAGCTACGGACTAAGAATTCGGGGAAAATATCAACGTAATAACATCATAGGTGTCCTTTGTATATTGATCATGAAGTTCTGGGTTCTCCCCCCACCATTCCATAAGAAAGAAAGCATGGATACAGCAATGTGAACGTAACAAACAGCAATTTGGATTTAAAAACACGTTTAATCTGAAATAAAATAAAGATTTTATACGGAGTGCATTTTCTATTTTGAGTGTCTGTAGTGCAGGATGAGACAAGGCACATGTGCATTTACCACATTAAGTAATATTTGAGTCACATTCGTACAATTTATCAAATGTACCCTTTTCCTTAAAGGTAAGAGAACTTGTCCTGGACAACTGCAGATCAAATGAAGGAAAAATAGAAGGCCTCACAGCAGAATTCATCAATCTGGAATTTCTCAGTTTGATAAATGTTGGCTTACTCTCGGTCTCCAACCTTCCCAAACTTGGCAAACTCAAAAAGGTAACATTTTGCTATTTTATTTTCCCTTTTACACAAAGCTTACAGATACAATGACCTTCACATTGACGAATAGAAGAATATTATTTAACTGGCACTGACCAAAATTACTTAGTAAGGTATTTAGTACAATATTCATTGTTTTAGGCATAGCTTGTGTTTATTTATATTTTAATAAACAGTGACTCATACCTCTATATTATGTTGCAGCTGGAGCTTAGTGACAACAGAATCTCTAGTGGACTTGACGTTCTAGCAGAGAAACTCCCCAACCTAACACATCTTAATCTAAGTGGGAACAAACTGAAAGACATCAGCACTTTGGGACCCTTGGTAGGTACAGGAACACCCGGTAGGACAAAATACAATGTGACAACATCCCATTGCTATGCCTGCCCAAAGCAACAACTTATTTTTCCTACACGACTCTAGTCTGAATTGGTGCACCCTTTAAAGATGTGCTATCCAGTCTATTTTGAAATCATGGGAGTGATAATTAACCTCCTAACAACATAATACTAATTTTTGTTCCTCAGAAAAAGCTGGACAACCTGAAGTCGTTGGACTTGTTCAACTGTGAGGTGACTAACCTGAATGACTACAGGGAGAGCGTGTTCAAGCTGCTCCCACAGCTCACATACCTGGACGGATACGACATGGAAGACCGGGAGGCATCCGACTCGGATGGAGAGGTGGATGGAGTAGACGATGATGACGATGAAGGTGGGCGGCACTCTGTTTCTGTGTTTGGAGCAAATGTTAATGGACGTTCACTTGTGCAATTTCAGTTAAAAATCCATATTTTTTTAAGTGATTTGTAGCTCACGGTACACTAAATCAGTGCATAGAGCTGACATACTCAACTCTGACTCTCCAAGCCAGTTCCACTTATTTACACCTGGGAAATCAGGTGGGTGCGAATAATGATGAGGTAGGCTCTGGCCCTCGCAGGCTCTGGCCCTCGCAGGTAGGGTGATATTTGAGTACCTCTATGATAGAACATGGCATTTGCAACATCTGAGTAGGGATATAGAGTTTCAGGAAACGTGAAGACATGCACAGATATTAACTGAATTGCATATGCAGGGTTGTTTATTTTGTTTTCATTTTACACAATTTTTTATACAAGTCCTGAAAACCTTGAGACCACTGCAAACTCATGAGTGTCTAGTTTTACAATTGATAGGTATGTGTTTGGGTAACATTAACATTTTTATTCCATAAACTACTGACAAAATTTCTGCCAAATTCCAAATAAAAATATTGTAATTCAAGGCATTTATTTTCAAAAAATGACAACTGGTCAAAACATCAAAACAGATGTCAGACCTAAAATAATGCAATGAAAATATGTTCATATTCATTTTTAAACAACAAAATACTAATGTTTTAACTAAGGAAAAGTTCATAAATCAATATTTGGTTGAATAATAAGAATGGTATACTATTAATAATTAGCTTTCGTGCATCTTGGCATGCTTTCCACCAGTCTTTCACGTTAAATGTTGGGTGGCGTTATGTCATTTATGGCACAAAAATTTGAGCAGCTCAGTTTTGTTTGATGGCTTGTGACCATCCATATTTCACTTGCTCACATTCCAGAGATTTTCAATGGGGTTGATTTAAAAAGAAATTGCAGCGGTCTCTTAATTTCTTCCAGAGTTGTATGTTTGGTGATTTACATTTTAGTAGATGCTCTTATCCAGATAGGCTTACAGCAAATACAGGGACATTCCCTCTGGCAATGTCGTGTAAATGTCTTGCTCAAGGGCACAAGAACATCTGTCACACAGGAATTGAAACTCCCTAACCACAGAGCCACTGGATTACTAATAGCCAGTGTTCTGCATTCCTTTGATTTCTAGAAGGAGAGGAGGAAGACGAGGAGGAGGGAGAGGAGGAAGACTTTGACGAGGAGGATGATGAGGAAGAGGAAGAGGGAGTAGAAGGGGAAGAGGAAGATGACGTCAGCGGAGATGAGGAGGTACGTCCCTGTTTTTTTACTGATAATTTGAAGAGTCAGTGGGACCTGACTTTAGATCTGTGGACTCTTAACTGATTGGTCTTTTCAGGAGGAAGACCTCGGCATCGACGGTGAAGTGGACGATGAGGAGGATGATGAAGATGATGAGGAAGATGGTATATCATTTTAATGATTTTTTCCCCCACACACGTTTGCTGAAACCCTAATATACAAAATTATTTTTTATAATTTAGGTGCTATGTGTAGAATTTGAGAATTAGCAATGGAAATACTTTCTCTTTCTAGCTCACCAGCTTAAATGTGCTGATATACAATAAAAAGGTGTGTATCGTGCCAGAGTTGGTGTAGTGGTTTAAGCTCCTGACTCGGGATCACGTCTCCTGGCGACGGTGGCCTCGGTTCAGCCTCTTTGTGCCCTTCCTGTCTCTCCCCGGCTTCTGCTTCCTACTGTCCTATCAATGAAAAAATATCTATAAAAATAGAAATGTTTGTGAAATTCTACACAGTGTGCCTTTAAGTATATACGAAACAACATTCTGCGGTTTTCCCCCAGAAGTCGAGGCTGTCAAAGGTGAGAAGAGAAAGCGAGAGCCAGACGATGAAGAGGATGATGATGACGACGACAGCGAGGATGACGATTAAGTGAATGATTGAAAGCCTTTCAAGTTACCATCGCCCTTCCCTCTCCAGCCTGACACCCTCACCCCGCCTACTCCATGTCTCTCCCCTAGCTCGGAGTCCCCGTGTGGGGCAAGACTGTACCGGACAGGTGGCGTGAGTGGAGTTTTCTGCACCCCATGAAACCATTGAGGAAATCTCCGAGGTTCTCATGCTGTCCTCGTTCCACCACTTCACTGTCAACTAGCCCTTTATGTATACCTGCGTGAGGACTTTGGGACTGGTATCTAGTTTTGGGTCTGTGCTTTTAATATTTTGTTGGATGAATTTATATATTTTTTGTTGTTGTTGTTGGGTATATTATTTCTCCCCCTTATTGTTGTTTTATTTTTATTTTCCGTTCCTTGTTTTCTTCCCAATAAAATTATTGCTATAGCAACTGTGCGACAAGAGAGCTATGATTTTTAGTGTGGCTGCCTGCTGCACAAATCAAGGTTGTAGCTACATTTTTACTTTCTGTATGGAGAAGAAAAAAAACTTTGTAAATAAAATGTTAACATTTTGCGTTTCGCTCTCCTCCTGCTATGCTTTTCTATTTTTTCCAAATCTGTTGAAGGACTCTGACCGGGAAAGTGCCAACATGTTTCACTGCATTCTGAGTGCAATAAGTCGCCTCAGATTGAACACAGGTCACCGTAAAATAGAATACGCACAAAATTAAATCTACACTGATAATTTAAAGTGTCTATTGGTTGATGGTGGATCTCATTGTTTTATTATTTTAGAATGGATGGAAGTAACAAAGACTGCACTTTGATTTGCATTATGTTTGAGTTGCGAAAGATTTAATTGGTTTGAATCTCCATAGGTTTTCTTCTGTGGTTTGACAACTATTTTAAAACACGGTCGGTTTTATATGAAAGGTGAAGTGACTCTTCGTTGTCGTCCGATCATTTAGGTATTGAGTTTGTTTATTATTTTGTATTTTACTGTTACTTTTTATTTAATTAGGCAAGTTGACAAAGAACCAATTCTTATTCACAGCAATGAACTAGGAGCAAATACGGTTGACCTGCTTGCTCTCCGACAGGTTTCACTGTGGTTGGTGGAGATGTGAACAAAAGCCATAAGCCAGTGGTCCTCAAACCCTTCCATGGAGGGCCTAGTGTATGCTGGTTTTTGGTCTTTCCCTTCAATTAGAGCATAATTAGGACCTAGACTGCCAGGTGAGGGGAGATACTAACCAATTAGTGAGCTACTCCATCAGGCTTGTACAAGGTAAAAGCAAAAACCTGCATACACTAGGCCCTCCATGGAAGGGTTTGA